>BLKR01009467.1:0-116078 GCA_011170035.1 Teleogryllus occipitalis | reverse complement strand
GCTGAAAAGCTAGTGTCGAAAATCCTGCCGCCATCAGGACTCGAACCTAGGACCTCCCGGTCAGAGGCGCTGCAGTGACATCAGTTGATGCACTGAGCTACCGCTCCCGGTGGATGACATCAAAAGGCATTTCCATGTAGAACCATATGTTGTAGTGGCCTTGTCTCCAACTTTTATTTTATTAGACAATAATTGTGCGCAAATAATATAAATAACTACAAAAATACGAAAACGATGTAAAGGCGTGTCATTGTTATATTAGTTTTTTCTCTGGCAACGCTAACTGAGAATATGAAATTTCGAATTAATGTTTTAAATGAATGAAAGGCATCTTTTCTCCACAGGTAGAAACAATCACTTTTATAAGTGTGAGACAGAATGAATCTGATTAAAAATGAACCACCAGGATAATTTCTTGATCTACAGTAACAATTCGTATTTGTAATTCTTATTTAATTCTTATTTAATCATATTTGTATAATTCGTGATTAACAAGGGATCGTTCATTTTATAATAAAGCTCCAGATATTTGAAGCATATTATAAAGATCTTTTTCAACTATCCACTCATATGGCAAATGGTTGTCAACGTATTTCCCATACAATCATTAATTGACCTGATAATGATATTCCTAAGCTTGATACTTCTAAGGCTTGGCGGAAAAATATCACTTTTACCTTTCCTTCCTGGACTACCAATTCTTCATAGAGAGATTGATTCAACACACATACACCCCTCCCGGCAGATGATACGCAACCATTTTCCTCGGTTTTGATCGATTGATATGTTTTTCCGGGCGCGCCAACTGCTAGGATCATTAGTCCCACAAGTGTAGTGCATTTTTATTGCGGGAGGTGGCGGGGAGCTTCCGTCGTCGGATGGCGAGATCCGGCGCTGACCTACGTCGGCTTGCGAGGATTTTCGCCAACCAGGTATCTCTCACTAGCGTGGCACCGCACCAGCCGGGACACGCTCTGAGCTCCCGAATGGTCTCCCGATATGTGTGGTAGAGTAGTGTAGACGAGAATAAGTGTGATTAAGGGGGTAGGAAAGAACATGAAAAAAGAAAGATCGCGCGCGTGGTCCGTGGCCAACTTGTTAGGGACTGCTCCGGCATTCGTGTGGTGTTGATCGGAGAAACCACGGAAAAGTACGGTCAGAGCAGCCGGCCTCTTTATTCCTCCTCCAAATAGAAGCTAAATTCGACATAACTGAAAAACTAGTGTCGAAATTCCTGCCCCCGTCGGGTCTCGAACCCTACCATTTCCTGGGGATTCTATTCTTCAGTGTGCCAGCGGGACTTGCGGGAAGCATGGCGCACCCCGCGTGAAGACCTCGCGGCTGCCACATCGCCAGCCCGTGAGCGCGGCGCAGCGCGGCGATTTCACGCCATTGTTGCTGCGGCGGCGGCGGCGGCAGGGGCGGGGGCGGGGGCGTGTCGCGGGAGGCGTATCTTCCGACGCGGGCGCGCGCGCTTTGCCGTTCGCGGCCGCGCACAGTGGTTGAGGGGAAAGAAAAGCGCTTGTAATAAGTGTCGGGCCTTGGGGATTTTGAAGGGGAACCACCAAATTCAACCTTTTTTCACTCAATTTATTCAAATCATTAACAACAAATGTAATATGTCTAGAGTGTGGTTAATGACTATGTTGGGAGATGTGGCAAACGAGTAATTTGAATGAAAACCTCGTATCAGAAATAATGTTAGAAAAATTATGATAGCATTCTTACGTAGAACATGTCGTATCTCAACCTCATCAACCGTATCTCAACCTCAACCTCACCTCTCCTCTCAGCCAAACAATAATGACCTTGTGCTGCGCTCTGCGGAAAAAGAAAACAGTATGTGGCTTGGCAGCCTTGTTGTGCGAGAGAGTTCTTTTTAGCTCCTGTAAAATTCGTGTTGTTTGAGCCACGAGGATATCTTCCTAACGGTATTATAAAATGACTGAAAAGTTTTGAAAAAAACTTTTAATTGATTGTGATTGTTTTGATTTAATCAGAAGAATTTTATTTGAGTTTTGAATATCCAGATGGATTTTTTCAGATACAGAACAATTAGATCAAACTATCAATATATAATACTTAGAATTAAACATAAATTGTAATAACCGAATGTGTAATTTATTAGCAGTAGTTTACAAAATGATTGTTAATCGTAGTATATTTTCCAACTTATTTTATTCACATTCGTTCAATGAATCCAAGTTGGCCACAACCCAAAAATACTACTTTTTCAATAATTTCATATTTTTTAAAAAATAGTATTTATTTTAAACGGTATTTATTAATGGAGTGATCTAAAATGAAGCCTTCTCCTAAATAATTTTTTAATGTTTATGTTCATTTTCAGATCTCTTGTTTGAATCCATCGAGGTGACACCAACTGAAATGGCTGTAACTGGTTAGACTTCCTTTTAATAGAATTCATCTGTCCAAAGTGTAGCACAGTTTAACTTTTTTTTTATTTTTTACATTTGTAGTTAATCTGTCCCTGTTTGCAACAGAGCTTCAAATAGGATGGATTTATTCGAGATTGCAAATGAGCATACAATTTTGTTTTTGTGATATTAATTTTTATTACACAACAGTATATAGTTTAAAGAGAGCTTTACCAGCATTTTTAAAAATTAAGATCCTTGTGCACAGGTAGCAGTTCATGCTGAAAATGGTGAGATTTTGTATATGAGTGAAAGACAAAAAGAAAGCATGCTACTGAAACCAGAGTGTATTGGTAATAATTTGTTCTTGATTGTTACAGGTTGATTGTTCTTCGGTCTTTCAGTCAACTGGTACACCAAGTGTGGCAGATACATTTGCTAGCCTTGTTAGTGCCCTTATTTTATTATTAGGGGATGTTCATCAGTTTGGTATTGCAGGCAGACTGGTATCAAAAGATGTGAAGGATTATTGCTGATGTTCTGAATTTTTGCAGTTAAAAAGCCATGGAAATGATTCATAAGAGTGAAAGTAATATTGATCTATAATTTTTAATTTTAAAAGTTTTCTCCAATAATGTAAGATAACATGAAAAGATATTTTTTTTATTTATTTTTTTTTTTCGTTTGAAGAGTCAGAACTCAAGAGAGAACATTTTAAGGAATGTTTGTTATGTGCAGTGAATGACTTTCTCTACAAAGTTTTTGCAGATATCTTTTCTGATCTGACTGTTCGTAATAGTATAAGTAATGAGAGCATTAAGATCACTGTGTACTCTGTCATTGGTTTCAGATCTATTGTATAAACTATTTTTCCTACATCTATTTTTGGAAAGTTCTAATTAAATTATACTTGATTTGAATATTAAATTAATTCTGTAAAACATTATCAATTTTACATTGTCAATTTGGAATGCCTGTTTCGCTCTGTTGACACTATTTGGAAAGTGTGAATACAAACGTTTTGATTACCTGTTTCAGAGCCTACTTTTATGCAGTTTTTGGATTTCTTTAGTGCGTAACATCTGTTCTCAAATAATTTTTATTAGCATTAATATAGTAAGTTGCATGTGCAATGTTATACCGTTCTAGCAATAATCATTTCTAATGACATACTCCGTCTCGATTCAATTTTTAAGGATCCGAACATAGGACCTCCCAGTCAGAGGCACTGCAGTGACAGCAGTTGATGCACTGAGCCACCGCTCCCGGTATATAGTGCCCTGTAATAAAGTAGTATTCCATAGTATTCACATTAATTTGGCATGTCTCTAAGCAAGTAAAATTAAATTTGGACTGGTGTACTGTGTTTATTGCCTTATGTATTACAAAATTATTAATGCTATTGTAATTATAAAAAATGGTAATGTCAAGATGCTCAATAAATACTAGATTTTACTGCTATAATTTAACTTTTCTTCCTTAAAATTCGTACAATTATTTTTGTTATTTTTTGATAAGTTAAGATTGAAAATATAGGGTGTGAAATTTTAAAATTCCCGCGTATCTGTTTTTTTTCAAAATTTCCTGTTACTTCTACACTATTGGCTGTTCAATTACCCAATAGAAATCAATAGTATTGCATATGGCGACATCGGAATTTGGTCAAATAAGGCTTCTCTGTTTAACATTGAGTGGCGTCTCTGAGATATACTCTTTGGTTCTGGATGTGCCTAAGGAAAAAAATCAGTCATTTTAACTACATGTTTCTTTACATAAATAAATAATATTTCAAGGCACGTTTGTAGGTTGGGGTTTTAACTGAATACCAATTTAATGTCGAAACTTCAAAATTATTAAACGGATATACATAATTTAAAATAAATTAATTTAAACTGTGACGACAGATTTTTCGGATTTCTGAAAATAAAAAAATTAAATTTGTTGTATTCCAAATCATGTAGTAAATTACAGCAAATACAAAATGCAATTTAATTAATCAACACATGGAGTATTTTACTTTAATACATAAATGAATTTTACAAATAAAAATATTACACCATCAAAGTAATTATCCTGTTCCTCTAAAATTCGACACGTTTGCTCGCATCTTTCTTATTCTATCGTAAGAGGTTGCAACGGATTGCCTTAAACTTATCTCCAAGAAACGTACCTTTGAATACCACTTTGTTTTCGGAGGGTAAATGTTGGAAAACATTATATTTCAAACGTTACATCTAAATATTACCTACACATCCCTGAAATGTTTTCAAGATGGTAATTATTACCTCGATGTTCATAAACACAGAAAATTTTATATTCTAAATTGTACACGCTAATTTGAAAAGTTTTGGAAGAATATTATAATCTAGTAATCCCCAAAAATTACAATTTGTTCTTAGATAATGAATTTTAAATTTCACATCGCCGCCGTATTTCATTTTTTTTGTTGAATTTTAAAATGTTGACACAATTGTTGCTAAGCGAAATCTAAAATAATACATGAACACGCTTCGAAATCATATTAAAGTAAAACGACGTCAAAGATAGTGAATTAACACCGCTTTCTGTTCCTCCTGAACCACTGTGCGCCGCGGGGAGAGCGTATCGGGCGAAGGTGCCAATGACGCGACGCAGTGGAAGGGGATGACTCGCGGCGGAAGTCGCGAGTCATCCCCTCCGGAAGCGTCACGAAGGCGGCTCAGCGCCCAGCATCCAGGTTTCTGACGATCTTAAATGCCCGTGAAACGTTTGCTCACGGAGAAAGAAACTGTGAAATGCGCTATTCACCGCAAGGCTTGAAATGTTCCTAACGACGAAATCGCGCAAAGCACCTTGAGAAAGTGCAAGTTGTATAAAGCAATTATAGAGTTCGATATAATAACGATAGTTGTGTATATATATATATATATATATATATATATATATATATATATATATATATATATATATATGTGTGTGTGTGTGTGTGTGTGTGTGTGTGTGTGTGTGTGTGTGTGTGTGTGTGTGTGTGTGTGTGTGTTAGATTCAAAGGCCATAAAACACCCATTGAGAGAAAAAGGACAACAGCATATAATTTCCGTTAAGTCACAAAAGGTTCGTTAAGTCACAAATCGGATGTATTCAGAAATACTAGATGTCTTGCACGGTGAAACTGGAAGCTTGCACGGTGAAATGTTTATGTTAATTTGTAAAGTGTGTAAAATTTGTAAAATTTTGTATAGTTGTTAAGTTTTGTAATGTTTAGTTAGTGTATTCTGCCACCAAGTTCTGGAACTTATTTGCAGAATTAGTAATAAATGTATGTCTTTTTGAGCAATTCCATCAACCAGAACGTTTTCTGTCTGTGAGAACATTTCACAAACGATGGGGGATTCTTATAGGAACAACCTGTGGCACGCGATTAGATAACTTGGCTCTTCCCCTCCAGTTTCTCTATTATTTCATTCTGCAGAATGCAGGAAGTATGCATCATAAAAAGAACCATATACTGTCCCGGCGATTGACGAAAATAAACGTTTCCCCCTTGGTAGTGTAAGCCACAGTATGTAAATCTTACAAAAGCATTTGCATAGGTGCATTAATTAAACTTCACTTCACTGACAAAGTCTTTCAAAGCAATCGAGTGAAAATACTAATAGGTTATTAAGAGACAGATAATATTGTTTTTAGTGAGCGGTTAAAAAGCGGTATAAAAGCGGTTACTTTTAAGGAACGGAAAACGAGCTAATAGTTCAATTTTTAGCACTAGTGCTACGATAAAACGATCTCACTTTTGCTATTCGCATCATTAAAAACGACCTATGACCTTTTAAAATAATGACAATCTTGTTTTATAATTTCACTCAAAATTCTGATTTCTTACCTATTGTACTTTTAATGTACAATAACACAAATTTCCGTCCCGAATGCAAGTACTTACGTTTCATTATATTTTAGAAAATTTTGGAACTGATGTGCAGTAATTATAGAAATATAATACTTCCAACTTTGGCTTCTACAACTTTTAATAGATACTTCATTCCCTTATAGGATAGTCTTTCTTCTTCTTACGACAATAGTTTAAACCAAGAATTCCCAGTGTCGTCGATACAGACCCCTGGAGGGAGATTATAGTAATTAACGAAACGAGTGTATAAAGATGGATATAATTGCATGGATGATATGTTAAAGAAAACGAGCGACAATAGGAGCGAGTTATGAAAAGTCATGAAAACATTAGTTCCCACGAACAGTAAAGACAGGTACCGTATGAGAGAGAATACATGTATAAATATTGGGGGGAAAACTAGTCACTTCAGACACAGTCTTGTAATAGCGTACATTTTAGAAATTGTAAACACAACTGACGTTTACATTTTTACACTCATAATCCTAAAACCAAATGTTTACAGGTAAAACATTTAACTTATTCACGTTAAATATTTTATGTTGTTCCATAAGTCAGCTAACTTATCGTTTACTTCTCCAATTTAGTTTTAATCATTCGTTGTTTATATTTAGTTATTGTAGGTACGTAATATGTGATGCACATGTTCGTTCATGTTTCATGATCGATTGAAAATATATTGGCTACGTCTGTGATATAGTTTCTTAAGTAAACTATTTCGCTCCTTTTCTGAATTCTGATTGGTAGTTGTGGATTTTTAATCACACGGTGAAATTGTAATTGCTCGCGTGTTATTAACGTAGTTATTAACGTTATAATCAACGATTTTTCATGGAATTAATGAGCATATTTAGTTAACTAAACGAAAAATCTTTAAATGAGGTTAGCAATAATCAAGGAATCGATAGCCAAAAATGTACCGGCGACTGATCGGTACAATCAAGTTTAAAACCCCATTGTTTCCAAGAAGAAATGTTAATGAAGTTGATAATTAATTATTTTCTTACACAAAACTTCAAAATATATACCTAATAACAGATACAAATTCGGTCGTTTTTCTTTACATTGCCATTACTAAACATAACGTTTGTACAATTAGAACCTCATATTCTGTATCTGTACCCTTGTTTATACTTATAAAAATAAAAAATGCTGATAGTACAAAAATGTAATTAACCAGACTTTGAATAATATTTTTCTCTTTAAATATAATTTATGTGCCAATTTTTGAGTTATGATTATGCTGTATGCTGTAAATTAAAGATATTATTTGACGGGAATCGATGAAGCAAACCTTTTTTTTTTTTAAGCCGTCGATTCAAGAAGAGAGTTGGAAACGCCTTATTTAATATGAAGCAATAACAGAAGTCCTAGTCTAGAGTTGTTTAGAAGCATTCAAAATGGTATTTCTTTGCAGAACCAAATATTTTAATAAGTGTAAGAGGTGTGTGATTCTTTCCTGGGAATTCTAAACCTCTTTCATTAAACACAGTGACAGACACTAGCATATCTATACTGACATTGCTAACATGTATGTCATCATTACAAACAAGAACATTTTGTAAACATCGCGTAGGTTCATCTGGTAAGTATCGTACCGGAATGTTTACTTTAAAGTACTTTTACTTAAAACCCACTATTTGTAAAGTACACAATGCCGCGAAATAACCCTGTCGTGTCGTGAGTAAAGAAGACCTCACATATAACATCACTCTACATTTCAGAGTAAAATGCATATTAAAATAAGGACGCAAAACCACTCAATAACATCGCCTCTAGTTGTCTAGCTGGTTCGGCCAACGCTATTGCCTTGACAAGAATTTTAAATGCCTGTTGCAGTAATAAATCGTCCTTTCTTAGTTTCCTCTGACTGATGCCAGGAAGTATCTTAAGCCATAGAATGTGCACGTTCCTCTCTCTTCTCCCTCGCCATTCATAAAGGGTCAATGGCGATCCCCACCCTCATAAGATCCCAAAGAGCAAGTAGCGGCTGAGGTGGCTCATGGCACCAACTGATCTCACTCCAGTGCCTCCGACCGGACTAGGATTCGTGTCTCGACGGTGGCAGGGTTTTCGACACTAGCTTCATATCTTTCGACGCTAGCTCATCCGGTACTCCGCTGACTCTCGCTGAATAGAGGAGATTCTATCCCTCTACTCAGCTAAGCCCGCCGCATGAATCGGTAGTTTCTCTGATCTATGCCAGGCGAATACCGGGGGAATATCAACCAAAAACATGGGACCGCGGCACCGGGATCGGGACCGCGGGCCGCATCCTTTTACTCAGCCTTTACTTGCTCACACTTACACTTCCATAAATTAGACTCCCACACCATGCCGAGAGCTTCGAGCATGTTCCGGCTGGGGCGGTGCCCCGCTGGTGGGATATGTCTCGATAGGAAAATCGCCCCAAACTGACGTGTACGTGGGTGCCAGATATCATCCAGTGGAGGAAGAACACCGCTATCTCCTGTGAATAAAAATACACTACACTTACGGGATTAACAACCATATCAGTTTATTCAAAGACTAATTAATCAATCGAAGGACGCCTGAGCTACTGGAAATAAGCGGGATGACAGAGCAGAGCTCGAGCTGATCTGCCATCTACAAGAATGATAAGCCGAGTGATAATTCAGAAGAGGTAACAATAGAAATCAAATTATATGCCATTATTTAAATATTTTTTTAATTACATCTTCATTCTTGTTTAAATTCTGTTCTAATGCTTTGATCACATTTTCGTTTCTAATGAGTTCATAATGCGAAAGTGATTTCCTTGTGTTGCAAAGGAACAAGACTTGGAAGCATTTTACCGTGACAAATTATTTGCAACCGGATATCTGCAACAACGGAAATGAAATTGTAAGGAGGAAATATTATGTGAATTTCAAATTTCTACGATTACTAAAAACAACACGTAGTTATACATTCTTTTTCCTAGTTGAATAGTAGAAAGCTTTCCCGAGCAAACTTTGCTGCCTACCTACGGCGGAGAGCGGAAGAACTTGGTTATTTTTCATGCACTGTATACGATAGAATAAATAATTCTTACGCTCCTAGAGTCGGTGGTATGAACATTAATTTTACGGATATGAATTTTACAACTACCGGCCCAGAACGCGCCAATCAACATCAGCAAACTTTTATCATTTTACTCGTAGCTAATGAATTACAAAAGAAACTCGGGAGTTCCAATATTCCCATAGATAAACAATGTAGGAGCCGTAGAAACTTAGTTGGAATAGATATGTGTTGCTAGCAAACTGGCATGTACTCATGTAGTCATGAGTACTCTCTCCCACATATTTGAAGATAAGAGAATTTTATTTTGCGGTGCTTAAAGCATGTATACAAGCTTGTACATCTCTGGAATTGGGGTATTCGACCCCGGCGAAAGGAATACGTGTGTGAACAAAGAACAAACAATAAATGAAGACGCTTAATGTGACCCTATTACATCGCCCGAGAATAAATTCTAAGAGAATTAGTTATTTGGATGTCGTGAATTTAAGATTGCGTGCAAAGGGAAGGAAATATGAAGAACACAGCCGAAGATTTGCTACACTGTCCTGATGAGAGAACAATTGAGTTCAAAAATATCGGCAAGCTAAATTATTCTAGATCAGGGTTCATGGGTTAAAAAACAATTGTTTTCCAAAACCTTCGTTCATGCTATTTGCGTAAATTATTTGTAAGTCATTTATGTGTCAGTATTTGCACCAAGAACACGTCGATTGCTGTATATTATGGAGGAAAAGGGGTCGATGACAGTAAACGGTTGGGAATTCCTCTTCTGGACGTTGGCCAACTGGTTTTGAAAAATTCTAAAACCATTAATTATGTGGTGGACATAGATTAAAATAACATTAATGGTTAACATAATAATTTTATTTTTTATAAATGCATTGGTTAGTCTTATTAAGCAGTTATTATTCTCATGAAAAATAAGTATTAGGACTAACGCTGTGTAGTTATAAAATCGCATGTTTAATAATTTAAAACAATTATATAAGATTTTCATAAACATTTAGTTATTATTATTATTAAATGTTTTTTAATACCTTGAAAGGGAAACCTTAGAAATATTTTCAGTCATGATGGTTTTGTCGATAGTGGATTTAAGGTCACTGACAAGGTTTAAGTCACTGACAAGGAAAGCGCGGGTGACTGATGAAGAAATGTACTCTCGATCACTTCATCAACTCCAATTTACATTCCCTTACTCTGCAAAACACCAGAATGCACTGTTGTTCCGTGGGACCGGCGTTGCGTAAGGAAAGTCTAACATAATTACAATCCAAGTAATTTGATTGCAAAAGTCATTATATACTACAAATGAACTAAAAAATGTAAAACTATTAGAATGTGGGGAAAAATTAAAATCGGCATTGTGAATAATAAAAAAGAGTAAAGCGTAAATTAATTTTTGTGTTAGTGATTTAACTGTACATTTTATTTCTGTGTTTTCTTTTTTGATGTGACGGCCTAACAATTCATAGTTTCATATCATTGCATTAGATTACGAGCATTTGAATTTTAAAAATCATTTTGTGAACATTACGAAAAACAAAAACATTTTAGTAACTTCCTTCCCATTGCGAGATTAGCAAACTAGTGGTGCTACAACATCACATACTCTCTCGCATTATTTGTAATTCGTATATTGTTCCGCAATATTATTCTACTACATGAACCTGCAAAAGTGACCTGCAACAAACCAAAAATATATTTCACTCCGACACTCAAACTGGGAAGTTCACTCATTCACTTGCCGTGCGCCTTGCCTCTACGCCATGGAACCACCTTCAGGTCTCCATTCGTGCCGACGCATAAAATCGAAATGTTTCAACCCAATATATCCAACATGCAATTTTACAAAATTAAGAAAGATAAACAAAAGTGCGACCTCCACCATTCTTTTAAGCGTTCATTGCTTTATCCGTGAAAAAAAAAAATTAAAGAAAAAAACGTTCTTTTTACATTCTCGCCTTTACGAGGGTACTTCTAAAGACGAGAAAGTAATGTTATCATGTGCCGGAAAGTGGCGAAATTTTAATAGAAACACTCGAATCTGGTAACAATAAAGTGGATTTACCCGTTGCTAAATATAGAAAAAAATCCTCTAACGTGGTTTAGCTATAATCCATGTTTTGTGGGTTCTTGATAGCGAAAATTGATTGCCGGTAAAGCGTCTATGTCTGTCTACAGAGAGGTATGTCCGTCTGCGGTTTAACGCCTAAACTGTTCAGCCAATTTTCTTCAAAATTGATATTCTCTGATCGATCTGAATGAACTCGAAGCTTTAGAAGTTTCACACGGATATTTTGATTTTTGAGGGTACTTTACATAAAGCTTCCAAACCGTTTTCAAAATTTTCTCAAAAATGGCACCAAATTTTTTGATCAAACTTTAAGAGAATGGTGCACGTCTCATGTTCTTTGATATCCAAATTTTTTTGAAAATTGCAATTTTCGAAAATGCGGAGAGCTAGCCGAAAATGGGGCCAGCACCAGTTTTTACTGTCCCTTATTACACATGATGAGAAAATTTAAAGAACCAAATTAAAGCGCATTTTGAAAAAAAACTTTGTTTAAAAAATGTATTGCCTATAATTATACGAAAACTACTTAATTTAATGATTTTTTCACAATTTCCAACTAGCTGTGTGTCCAATTATCCTTAGCCCAATGTTATAGGTAATTCTGAAAAAAATCCAGAGGAACTGAAATGTGAGGTAAACGCGTTAACACGAAAGTGACTAGTATTTTTTCCTTATTTGCCAAATAGGCAACGCTTCTCTGCTTTCATCACTTGCGAGACCGCTGTGAGAAAACATTCGTTAATGTTTCACTCCTTCGTACGTCTAAAAATGAATTTGAATCTACGATCCCCGACCTCGTAACAGGGCTTCGTGGTACAGCAGCATGGCATTGGAAGTTCTTAAACGTATTTAGAAATAAATACCGGACAACAGTCCCTTAATATGATAATGCAGTATGGTACCATGAAATAAATGTCTCTACATTCGTAACGACAGAATTTATTAAAAGCGAAGAGGATAAAACGTGTTGTTTGGAATACGTAGATTAAGATGGCAGTATTTTCCCCATGGTCTGAGACTCATTTCAGATTTAATGGAGAAATGTGTTAAATGAAAATGTATGGTAAAATATAGTATATAAATATAGTATAAACGATAGTGTTCTGCCATGTTGCAAAAAAACCTCCTAGCAGAAATAATAAATATCTATTTATTATATTTACATCTAACTAGTACACAAGAATGCATCTTCTTATTTATTAATGAAACATCTCACAGAATGAACAACGCATAAGAAGATTAAACCAGGGAGAGTCCTAGGACCGTACAGCAACCATCCGTGACGGAGCATACCATTTACTATCGCTTCGGGGAGCAGTACGCTTGAAATGCAACAAGATTCTTGATGTTATCTAGAACAAGATAAAAACACGGAATAAACAAGATGATGTATTTTAACATTCTCTTCTTCAGAAAGTAACTTCTGAATTTCAATTAAGCGAGCGATAATATCTCTGACGTTTCCCTGATCCTTACCGGCGTTTTCTAGGATTTGTCCATGAATGATGAATGTGTCTATGAGCCAGTGGTAAATGTACTTTCACTTTCATTAAATTTTATGAAATTCAAATATTGAATAAGTGCAAATCCTTACAAATAAGTACGATCAGAATTATATTATGGAGAGAATCTCATTCTAAATACGTTTATTAGGAGAAAAATAAAGAATTAATATTACAAGTATTTTATTTCAAACAAATAAATATTAGACTAAATTTATAAAATGTTTAAATTGAGTTTTCTTTTTCAAAGGAATACTTAAACATAAATAAGAACCTAATTCATAAAGTACAAAAGCTGTACATCACACCCCCTCTGAACTGTAGACTGAAATAAAAGATACAAATAATTTCCAACTCATAGGGAAGTCTGCATATAAGAATAATGTTCAATACCACTAATAACTCTTCTGCTCGTGTAATGAATATTTATGAATTTTTCTAAACATTGGGCATGTTTATTACACAAACAACACTTGATCTTTAACCATCTCTTGAAAAATTAACTTCGGCAAAAGAAAGCGAGAGATTCGAATATGAAAATATTTATAAGCACTTTTACTGACACCAAGCTACAAATTTGAAGACAAAATGTGAAGTTAATTTTGTAAAAAATTATAAAAACTCTTAGGACTCTCATATTAAGTACCCTCAAATATTAAAAGATCCGTTCCAGGGCCTTGACTTCGGCCAGATCGATCAATAGTTTAAAATTTGCAAGTTATAGTTTTAAACTACCACTCGAATATTTTCTTACGTCAACATAATGTGATGATTATGAGTGTGGGAACAACAAATTTTATACGAGTGTACTAAAGATTTATTTTTGAAGTGAATGAGTGTAAAGGAAAAAGTTATTGTGTGAAAAGATTTTGAATAAAATATGAATCTGTAGTGATGTGGAGATAAGTGCGAATAAGTACGATGAAACAGTAATTGTGTAAGCAAAAATTAAATAGAAAAGTGTTGTTTTTTTGTAAATACACTTATAATGAACAATGATACTGTAACTCTAGGTAGAATATTTTATTTATCTATATTATTCATGTATTATGAAGTGCAATACACGTGATATTTAACTACTCAATATTGGGTGATAATTTTCATTTATTCCAATACCTTGCATACTCTCAATTTACAACAAATCGGTCATGGACCCAGGAATGCTGGACGTTTACTAATTTTGACGATTTGCAGAAGTTTGAGAAGTTGAAAAATGAATGCGAATGTGTGCCAAATTGTTCCATTAGGAAAAGAGAATTTCAATACATGAAAACTACATATGGAAGCAATTCTAATCAAATGTGACAAATGGGAATATGTAACTGGAAAAATACAACTGTCAGAAATTTCTGCATTACTTTTAATGTAAAAGTACATGAAAGTAATTATCATGCACTTCGTACACATCATGCACGTGTACATTAAATTTAATGTACGTGTACAATTAAATTTAATGTAGGCATTAACATTAAATTTACTACATGTGTACATTAAATTTACTGTAGTACAAGTACATTAATCACCCTATAATGTGCAAGATACATTAATATTGATGTACAATCGTACATTAAAATTAACGTAATTTCTGACAGTATACGTCCAGCAGACGATCTGGAAGCTTCTGCGTGGGATAGAGCTGATAGCAAATTAAGTCCGAGATTATATTATCTATTTCGCCTAGTGAGCTTATTAGATTTAAAGATATTTGAAGAATACGAATCTAGAAAAGAAAAGAATGTTAATGTGTCACACGCAATTTTTACAAAACGTGAAAGTGTTAATAAGAGTACACCGGAGAAAAACAGATTTAATAATTTTCAAAACAATGAATTTAATTCATACAATAATAATAATGATTATTTAAGAAGACCGGAACGAATTAAATGTTTTTCTTGTGGACAATTGGGGCATAGGAAAGCGCAATGTCGCTTAACTGTGTACGTTGTTCTACGTCCATATACACCATTCACTTGTTCCTTGAAAGAAATGTTTACGTACGAAAAGAAAATTCTAAAAGGAGAAAGAACAATACAGAAAGATAAAATCAATTCATAAAGCTCATATAGCCAGACGTTAACTGAGAAAGGCTTTGTATAATGTTTTATAAAGTCTGTATGCCAGACCTTTGAAACACAATCTTTATCCATTTACTTCACATGTTCGCGAGACCCAATGACCTGAAAGTAACTGAATACCTTATGTCATGAGTTCCTCCGAGAAGTAAACCTCACCCGATTCAGAGAAAATGTTCATTGCTTTGCGACGAATGTTTTGGAGTAAGATAATACAAGAGTGTGTTCTCAAAGAGCAAAGCACATTTGCTATTGAGAAGTTTTTTCAGATGTCCTGATTTTTTTGAAAAATGAAAATAATTATTTACTACTGAAAAACTGAATGAGTCTTGTATCATGTCTAATCTTGAACATTTCGTTAACTGAATATTATATCTCAACATTTAGGAAGAAAATTCAAAGGTTAGAAAATTAGTTTTGAACTTCTACTCTTTTTATAGTGAGCAATTGATGAGAAGTTAATATTCTAAATGAAATTATGGAAAAAGTACGAACCAGCAAATAGAGTGAATAATAAATTATTCTAAAATTCTCATTATAATTAAAATTGTATTAATTTCACTACAAAATATAATGTTTTAAATACATCTAATAATTGGAAATCATTATTTATTTAATGTCGAAGATGGTTAAAAGCTACGTGCGTCGTACTATTGAGAGAAGTGTTTCGTGAGCACGTTTTTAAATTTTGGGATTCCTTCCCTGTATGGGTTAGGACCCATATTCAACTTCAATTATAAATACAGTTGGAAAAGGCGTTTTTGGCAAAAATTGATAAAAATGCATTTGCTCTCGAAAATGTTCACTGTTTGCAAACCAACAAAATAAAGAACAAAAATAAAAAACTCAGCTACAGAATTTGACAATTATCCCTCACCGTCTTCATGAAGGAATCGACTTACTGCCTCAAGAATATGAAGAACAATAATTTCAATAACCATATTCACTAGTGAACACTAGAGAACGTGCACAGATAATGAAGTTATCTTTATTACATTATTCTCATATTTTTATTACCATCCAACCCTTATACCAAAGGTGAAAACAGTAGCATACTGGGAATTCGTTTTTAAGAAGTTGGTCATCCGACTCGCAGGCATGTGGCGACAGGTGGCGCTGGGTTGGGGTCAGCGGCGATAACGGAGACGTTGCTGGCAGAGGTGAGGGGGTCAGGGGCCGCCTTCCAACGCGCGCTTCCTTCCAGCGCCGCGACGCGACGCGACGCGACGCGACGCGATGTCTCCATGGCGCTGTTTCCGCCAGCAGGTTTTCTCGCCTCTGACGCCCACCTCATAGCTCTGTGTACGAGGTCCCGTTGCAAACCTTTCGCTACATCGGCGTGGCATCCCGAAGTCACGATCACAGATCATCTCTGGTCATTACCCGTCATTGGACCATCCCCGACGCCTCCTTGACCTGATTCCTTTTGGTCAGCTGTGAGCGTCCCAATTTATCAACGTCCGTACCTGATACGTCTACAATAGAAATTGAATAAGCATTAACTTTTTATTATTGGTGTGAATTAGTTTTCTGTTGTTTTAAACGAGATGAATTGAGAACAAATCTTACTCCCGACGAAAACGCCATTTTCTATGGGTTACAATGCAATTTTTTTATTGTTCACTTTCTAGACGAGTGATTGACTTTATTTTTAGTATTCATCAAGTTATTCATCCCAAACATCGATCATTTAAGTGAAGAACTTAAAGGTAAGAACTTCTCAGGAATACGATTTTAATTGATTTCTCATGTTACCAACCTGGAGATAATTGGATATGAAGCAGTGACGTTTTTTTAGGGTGTGCAAGTCATGTGTGAACACCCAAGGGAAAACAATCGGTCTTCCGTGCGATTGGCGTCATTGGCTTCAACGCTGGCAGTAAGCGAGCAGTTACAACGCAGGCAGTAAGCGAGCGCAGGTCAGGCCATTGGCGAATGCCTCCAACGTCTTCACGTGGGATTGGGAGACGGCAGCGCATGCCTGCGACGTCCCTCCACTCAGAGACAAAGCATGACAAGGCGTTGGATCTCTATTTAACGGCCTGCTGGAAAGTAAGCGTCCACGATTGTGATATTCTCCGCAGCGGTTTGCAGCCTTTAGCGATACTCATGAAATTACTAGTGTTATTTCTTGATAAGGATAGTGAAAAAGTGGAATAATAGTTTTAAATAATTGCTTTTTCTTCCCTTTTGTATGAAGAAAACAAACAAGTAATTAAGTGGGCGACCGTGTTCTAACCTTATAATATTTGAGAATTTAATTTTTAAAACGAGAACCGAAGAATGGGAAAAGCGCCGGGCATGTCTTCTTAAATACTTTAAAATGTATTATTCCAAATCTTGCAATGGAAAATACAACATCGTCATTGTTATTTTGCGACTATCTTTCCCTCATTCTTCCAGCATTATAATTTAAAATAAATAAGGATTTTGTTTACATAGCTCAATTTTACTCTAAATAAGTAAGCCAAGAGAGTAGTGTGGGAGTTAACGCTTTCCTTCACTACCAACGCCCTAGATCTAGAGTGAGGAGATACCAGTGATATGAAGACACTTCCCATTATTATTTAAAACATTTACCTATTTTCAAATATTAAATGACATGTTTTTTTCCCAATAACAAGAATTGCATTGAAGAGAAGAAATTATCCTTTTCAGCGAATCATTTCATTTAATTACCTTGAGGCTTCTTTGAGATAACTAGCTGATGAACGCTTACCGTATTACAATTAACTATAATATAGGCTTTCCTTAACGAGAATGTATTCATTCAAGAAGTAGTATTTTTCAATTTAATATCTTGTTTCCATTTCCTTGCCAGTTCTCTCAATCAGCACAATTGTATCCTATATTATTTCAGTAGTATACATTTCTTTTGCGGCTCTCACACGCAATGAATCTTTATAAATGAGGTCTCTAAAGAAACAATTTCACGGAGTCGTGACGAATTGCACTTTGAATTAAAAAATATGAAAGATTTGTTTTAAATAATGCATTTGAATATTCATGACAAATGCAACCCGCAACACTGCCATATTTTTAATATATATTTCATTGAATAACTCCTAAAAGAAACGTTTAAGGGCCTTATAAACTAAACTTTTGAGGTCACAGACCTCAAAATAACGTTCCTCACACCGTAATCTACACGATGAGATCTTGAACATTCTATAACATTTTTGTTGGTTCAATGCTTCTCGCTTCTACCCCGCTTATAGAATCTGCAACTGTAAGTGAAATTAAACTAATTACTTGATATTCCACGCGATTGAATTACACGGGTGTACCTCTCTGCTCAGTAATAACGTTAAATAAGAATAATTTGTATTGATAAGGATGTATTGAATTGACAAGGATGTTTGTATTGTTATCAATTACAAGGAGACACGTAAAACAAATTACGAAGGACAAGCAGGTCTTGAGGAAAAAGATATATTATAGGCTTAACATGGAAATGAAAAAGTAGGGAAGAGGATGGGGCTTAACATGCAAGAGTTCTCGCACGAGTACGCTAATACGTTCAAAATTATTTTTCGTTGTGTAGATTGTCATCTTCTGTCTTTATAGATAGGATCATTCTAAATTTTTGAAGTTATTCACAAAATACATAAACTACGTTCCACGCTGGGAGTTCAAAAATATGCTCTAGTTTTATTATCTATGTAATCGACACAGTCGACCTGTACATGAAACTTCCCGAATATATTTCTCAAATAGGTATTTTTACAAATAAAATAAACGCAATGTTTGAAAATTATTTCCTTTCCTCTGTTCCTTCAGTTCATTTTCTTTCTCCAATTCTTGATTCATAAAGTCAAGTCTTTGTCCTTGTTTAAAACATTTGCCATGCACATGATCTGACTACGGCATCCGGTGGCGTGGCCGAACGCGTTCTTGAGGCCCCAAGGAAGACAGATCATTGCTTCTTCCTCAGCAACCACTGTTGTCACCGTCTCCGGGATTATCAGAGTCTGCCTCCTCCCCGGTTATCACCGAGGCTACAGCCACCTGCCATCCCCTCCGGCTCCTTCTCACCCATCCGCGTCGTGAGTGAACCAGTGTGTTTAGTGATTCCAGGTCTTTCACTACTTTGGTCATAAACCCAGTAAGTATTTTGTTTGTCGGAAGATGGTTGTGTTCCTTCCCTGGAGGATAGTGAGATCCGGCACTGATCTGCAAAACACCGCCATAGCCGAAGCAAGCTCTAAGCTCCCGACATTTGAGGCAGTCTATACATGTAAGTGTAAACGTGTATGTGTGTGTAAGGGAGAGGAAAGTACGAGGATAAGGATGAGTAAGGAGAGATCGCACGCAGTCTGTGGCCCGTTTCTTAGGTTACTGCTCCGACATTCGCCTGGTATTGATCGGATAAAGCACAGAATACTATCGATCAGAGCAGCCGGTCTCTAGAATATCTCCTCCATATAGTTGTTGAATCGACGTCTAATGTTGGATTGACCCAACTATGTAAATAGAATTGAAAATCCACCACCGACGGGAATCAAATCCTAGGACATCCCGGCCAGAGGTACTTGTTCTGAGACATCGTAACCTATTATTCGCATCGTCATCGATACGTCACCGCCACCGACCGTCACCACATCAACTGCATCCAACAGCCCCACTTTGCCTCCACCGAAGTCTTCTCCTTGTGCACTGCCGCCGTTCGTGGTTTTTCCATCTCCACTGGCTCCACTTTCCCGTCTTCCACCACCACACACTGCCACCTCTACCACCACCACCACCACCACCACCACCTTTCGTTTGTGATTATTGGCATACGCCAAACGAATAGAAAACAGAAAGTGGTATTGGTTATTTTTTGGAACTTACAATATATATCGTGTAATTTTGGAACAAGTATCTTGTTGCAGATTGCAAAATTTTGTTGTGAGTTTTATCTGACTAAAAGTTCTTTGTATCTATGCATATTATCCCTCAGTTTCGTTAGAAATCAGATACACTTTTGTACGCGTTCCACAATTTTAATAACTCGTATGTGACTCACATGTACAGTTATTTAGTGGCGTAAGAGGACACCCGTCTGAGGAGTGACCAAATTAAGAGAACTTGTCGAATTATTCAAGACTGCTTTCATATCTTCTTCTGGCCAACATTCATCTTACCAATCAAGCGGACATAACCAGTCTGGATTCTACAGAGCATCTACCAAAGGGCGGTGGGAAATTTGAGAAGTGAAAAGTAATAATTAAATATGTTGATGGAATTACGAGAATTCTAACACAAGTGCCGTAGTTCTCTGCTCAAATAATAGCGATTCTGCCCAACTGTTTCTGTGAATTTGACATATCATATTTAATATTAAAACAGCAACAGATTTGGAATCGTGGGTTAAGAATAGCTAATACGAATTATTTCTTTGGGGGAGTAGAAACATCAAATCTCCGCATTTGCAGTTAAAATTGAGGCTAATTTTATAGACCTTGAAGAAATATATAAACTTTGATATGCGAAAATATTTTCAAGTTGTAAAGTGAGAAGTGCTGGATGAAATTTTAAAATACGAGATCAAATTTCCATTATGAAAACAATATCAATTTCAGAAAACACTGTCCAAATACGAAGGCAAGAACCGCCAGGGCAAGTGGGAAATAATTGTTTAAAGCAGTGATTATCAATCCGACTGATTTTTTCGTGTTTCCGGACGCGTCAACGGATGTGGCTGAGCTCTTCTCCCGCTGGATGCAACATCTAAGAGAACTACACGTCAGCTTGCGGGATTTTTCCAAACCAGGTATCTTATATCACCGACCCAGCCGGGAAAAGCTCTGATCTGCCAACGTATGTGGGAGTGTAGTGCATATAAGTTTAAGTGTGTGTGTGTGTAAGTAATTGGTGAATGTGAAGTAAATGTGTGTAAGTGTTGAGGATAGGACAAGAAAGAGGAAGGAAAGATCGCGCGCGGTTCGTGGCCCGTTTGTTAGGGTTCAGCTCCCGCATTCACCTGGTTCTGGTCAGAGAAATCACGGAAGACTACTGATCAAAGCAGCCGATAGAATTATTGTTCTCGCAGCGGCTGAATTCACCCTTGCTTTCTAGTTAGTGTCGAAAATCCACCACATTCGGGAACTGAACCTAAGATCTTCCGGTCAGCTGACCAGGAGCGGAGGTTCAGTGCATCAACTGATGTCACTGCAGTGCCTCTGACCGGGAGGTCCTAGGTTCGAGTCCTGACGGCGGCAGGATTTTCGACACTAGCTTTTCAGCTTGGTCGAATTCAGTCGCTGACTGGAGGAGAATTCTAGCGGCCGGCTGCTCTGATCGGTAGTTTTTCGTGGTTTCTCCGATCAACACCAGGCGAATTCCGGAGCAGTACCCTAACAAACGGGCCACGAACCGCGCGCGATCCTTCCTTCCTCTTCCTTGTCCTATCCTCAACACTTGGAGACCGGTCGGGGTCTTAGAACTTGTCCCGGCATGGGCAGTGCCACACTGGTGGGAGATATCTGGTTCGGGAAAACCCCGTTAGCCGGCGGTAAGTCGGCGCCGGATCTGGTCATCCAGCGGGGAAAGACCACCGCCACCTCCCGATAAAAAAGCAAAACACGCACTACACCTACGAGACTAATGACCATAGTTGACGCGCCCGAAATAACCAACAATTAATCAATCAATACATCAGTTGATGCCCTGAGCCTCCTATTCCGGTTTAACACCCCGGACACATTCAAGAAAGCATCTACAGACCACGTGCGGCACCATCGTGAGCGCCGCAGATGTGCAGCGGTGTAACTCTTTGGTTGTTGATCGCGACTATGTTCAAATGCTTGTAGAATATTAGAGAAAAAGAGTATGAAAGTTTTATGATATAATTGGAAACGTATAAATCGTCCAGAAGAGTGTTACTAATAACTTTTCAGGGGATAGTTCGGAGAACTATTTTGAAAAAATTCCAAGCTATTTATTGTTGAGGCTGGGAAACACCAAACTGAGAAGTTGCAGCATGTGATGAAGGAGCGGGAAATAGTTATATAAATAAGAAGAAAAGATTTATTTTTTAATGTTGAAATGGCAATAAATCTGAGTATATTCCATCATATTTGTTACGATCTTTCAGTTTCGTGTAAATATATTACTTCCATGTTAGTATCGTGTCCTGACAGTCACACAGATATCCAACTAAAGAATGTGGAGGCGGCCATGAAATATGACTAGAATCAAAGGATAATGGAGGTGTAAATGCAGGGACTCTGCGTAAATACTTGGGCAATCTATGTAGTAGGAATTGCATTGTCTATTGCCCATTGTTTGAGATTGAAAAAGCAATACTCAAAGAGACTTGTCATTTCTAAGCAGATATCAGAAATGTACAATATTACAAAATCATCTACAATGAGACTCCAATGATCTGGCTCAGAATTGCAATTATACAAACAAAATTATAATTAACAAGGCTAAGAATGTTTGTCTGTGAGATTTCAGATGAGATTTTTCTTGGAGATGATCCCATCCATTTTACACAAACAGCGAATGTGTGATCTACTAAAAATTGTCAATACATTATGACGATACTGTTGATGGAAGTATCCTGATCAATTTTAGATAAAATTATATATATATATATATATATATATATATATATATATATATATATATATATATATATATATAGAGAGAGAGAGAGAGAGAGAGAGAGAGAGAGAGAGAGAGAGAGAGATTGGCTTGATTTCTGGTGGAACGTGACGGAACGGCGTTCCGGTACCTGGGGAATAATTATTAAATTATCAGAATAATTATTCTAATACTGTTCATTTACAGTTCAGAATTCAGTCTTTCATTTTTAGAATTTGGAGTAATTTTTATGCAAACAAATTTCGGTGTCCAAGGTTTTCTAATCTCTTCATAACAGTATGTACACTTCTACCTCCACACAATAAACTTGAGTAAAGGAAGTTACTATATAGTGAAAGCTTGTAATAACATTTTTCTCGTTTGTTTCACAGGACACGTCGCATCTACTCTCTGTCATACAGGCAATTTGTTTGGGTAATTTCGATTAGCCTATGAAGCCAGAATCCTCGAATCAAACTTCTTTGACAATACAATCCAAGCTGTAAAAAGTCAAAAGATGTTCCGCGTTTGCATGTGCGACCTTCTTCCATGCGGATTCACCGCAACGCCGTGTCAGCGTGCACAAGTGAGCGTCGTTCAAATTGCCTCCAGCTTGACCGCAAGGGTCAGCTCGTTCTTTGACGACCGGACGGTTATGGTGGACGACGAATGGGAGCCCTCGGAGTGTGACGGGCGTGAGCGGCGTGTCGGCTGACGCGGCGGCGGACGGCGCGGGCCCAGAGCCAGGGCGGCGGTCTTAAGCGACGAGCCGGAGCCTTGGTCGTCATAGCCGCCGCCGGCGCGCCCGCCGCCATGCACCTCCGAGCCGTCGTCCTGCTGGCGCTGCCCACGCTGCTGCTGTCGCAGTCCCAGGAAGAGCCCACCGCCCAGGCGGGCGCCACGCAGCAGGAGGCGGTGCAGACCCGAATGGCAGGGCCCGAGTGAGTATTTTCAAAGAAAGTTCAAATTACCTCCGAGGATCAGAGACCGTGGTTTATAGAGGCAACCATGTTGCCACAAGGTCCATTCCAAAAGACCACGACCCTCCAGGATTGAGGACGATTCTGTGACTTCCGTCGTGAAAGCCTGTACTGTTTTATTTTTTTAATTCGGGGACACTAAGATTTGCACGATGAAGATAAAGTTTCTTCGCGGTCAAATCTCTCGAAATTGTCAACATTTTGTTCATTTATATACTATATAAAAGTATACAATTTTTAATATTATTTTAAGAAGTTGTAGAAAGATGTGAAGCATAAAAATTTAATTCTAAAACTCAAGAAATCTCGACCAAAACTTCAATGATTTTCAATCACGAAGGAATTAGATAATTAGATAAATGAAGTAATTTTAAAGTTCAGATGCAGATTCGAGCCTACAGCCATTTCTATTAACACACTGTGACTCCCATCTACTTCATTTTTGATTATTTATTTCTTCTTCTTATAAAAAATTCGTTTGAAAGGAATTTAAATAAAAATATTTGAGTACGTGATTTAATTTTTTTCAATAAAAGCCAATAATGTTACATTTAATCAAAATTATTTTGTTCAATCATTTTAATTAAATGATGTAGTTCAATATAACGTAATTTTGTGTATTTTCTGGAAAATTTGTAACTCAAAAGCAGTGAATTAATGTTATTATAATGCTGCGATTTTTTTTTTTGATCCGAACACGCACCGTTTCGACATGGAGACCGCTTCTTCGACTTATAAAGAACGTACTAATAATCACGAGTGATTACTGACGAAAATTTTCTAAATCAACATAAAATTAATGTAGATTACTTAATTTTCTTTTAAAGGGATACACAATCATCTTTTCGTCTATATTCACTTTAATTTTATTTAATTCGTTGAAGATTTACAACGGTATTCATTTGAATTTCGACGATTTTTCATGATAATTTTATGGAGCTTAAGAAAACGTGCACAAATTATACTTCTCCTCATACGTAACATATAGTTTTTACTAGTGTTTCTTGACAAAAATAAATAAAATCAAATGTAAAATAATTGCACTCAAGTCTTGATATTAAATTTTAATTACATTTTTATGGAATAGAGAAAGATACACTTATAAAAATGGTGTAGATATGTTTTCATTGATTTATCTGAATTTTCGAAATTTGCAATTGTTTAAATTTTTCCGGCGTCTTCAGACAACTACAATATTGAAAATGATATTTATTCTGAATGAAATCTTTCTTTAAAAATTGATCTCTAAATGAGGTCATGTACGGTTTTCATAACATGAGTAGTTTTTGCAGAAAATAAAGATCATTTTGAAAAAATATTTTCTCAAAAACGGCGCTAATTGTGTTATTTTTTTAAATAGTGCAAAGTACGCTTATAAAAATGGCTCAATTTTGGCCTGCTTTGAACTCTCTGAACTTTCGAAAATTGCAAAGTTACAAAGAATGAGAAAAAGTAGTGCTTTTGTAGCACCACTATTTTGTCGATCCATTTGGATTTGGTTTTCCCAAGGGTTGGTGTTGTGAAATGTATATGCCAGAGGAAACCAGCGACGTTGTGGCTGCTTAGTTTTGATACAGCGTGGAGCCACTGCCTTCCCCGTCATTCCGCTCTGCCTTCACCGCCGCCTCGCCACTTCGTAGCAACAACAACAAATTTTATTTCAGGCTAAAAATATGCATCAAACATCTTTGATGCATACATGTCCTTGAATACACTAAACACACGAATAAGTACACTAAATTAAATGGTAAAAAGCTATTTTCACATAAACTTTTGAATTATTTATTATTAAAAGAATGTATTTTTCATTCATCGTTTGTTGAGGGGCTTTTCAAACGATAGATGAAGTGTATATAACACGAAAATTGTGTAATCATAGTATGACGTAACTGTTACCAATATTACGAGAAAGTATGTGTTGTAATACAGCTCGTTTCCGTCTCATTGTGCTTCACGAAATGAATATGGTACAGTGCCCACGTATTACAGCATTCTTTCTAGTAAGAGCATTTACGATTATTGTTTATTCAAAAATGTGCCGGACTAGCGTGTGTCAGATTACTAAAAAGGGGCATAAAGTAACTAGAAGCATTTTACAAATGAAAGAAATAAACGTTGGTTTGGTCTGACTCGTGCACTTTCACAATATCGCTACGTTGTACTAAACTTCTTTGTGCTTGACTTTTGAGAGACATGTGATACTGCCGACTGGTTTCCTAGCGACACGCAATAACAACCGCTTTTTCAGTGACGTAATCTAGCATTGGTACCACAATCTCGCAATGAATAAATTGGAGAAGTACAGTCATAACAGAATAGTAGCGTAGTCATGTAGAATAAATTGGAGTAGTGCTATCACAGATAAGTTTTTACACTGAATATCGTTCGGGGTCAATTGAAAAATCAGACAATAAAGATATTATTATGAAACTTATGGATTCCTTTCACTCAACAGATCACAAGATGTTGAAAATTCAAATTTTGACAATTTTGTAAATTTGGAGATACAGTAAAATTAAACGACACTTCGCAGCAACCGAGCATATGATAAAATTGTCTAAAAAGTTGTATAAAGAAAATGGAAATTTGTCCAGGCCTGAATGTAAATTCGGAAAGGTATTATAACTGTGCATTGAGACGAAAGTTTAGGAATTCTAAGGTAAACGAGTACATATATTTGAAGTGAGATGTGAGGGACCAGAAAATTTCAAAATGTCAATCAAAACGTGAGTCAAGAATCCGTCATTTAATAACCAAATACAATCGTGAAGTTATACCACCTCTAGAAGTACTTAAATTATTGTTTTATCCAAGGAAACCGACGGCCAGTAACGCAAGAAACGCGTCTGTCCCAGCAATCTACTACACAGTGGATGGCAAATAATTAATGTTTTTAAAGTAACTGAGATCCCACTTTCATTTTTTCGGAAGCTGTCAACAATACTTTATTAATTTTTT
The DNA here is from genome assembly GCA_011170035.1 of Teleogryllus occipitalis. NCBI lineage: Eukaryota > Metazoa > Arthropoda > Insecta > Orthoptera > Gryllidae > Teleogryllus > Teleogryllus occipitalis. The sequence goes on along the minus strand of BLKR01009467.1, from coordinate 89,626 downwards.
AATTTTTATCTCAAGTTTACAAAAATATTCAATTTTCAAAATTTAATTGTTTCAAAAACTTGAAATTTTAGGAAATATAATATTTTGTTAAATCTCAAAAATTAAACATATTTTTACGTTTTGAATCGAATTGAACGGAGTTTCTGTAATTGGTGTATTCAAATATGTGATTTTTTAAGTTAGTGACTATTTGTACAAACCATCTACAGAAAAATTTGGAGCTGTTTTCGAGACCACGGCGTTCGAGCATTTATTAAAATGCGGGAATTTCAGTTCATTTGTTCAGAAAACTTTTAAGTTTCGAGAATCTTTATGAAGCATCATTTGGATATATATATATATATATATATATATATATATATATATATATATATATTTGTGTAATTTTTTGGAAAAACAAAAGAATACAGCAATATGGCGCTTATGTCATCTTATACGGTACATTTCACACTATTCCTATCAAAAGTTTAAAGAAGAAATTTGGAGCCGTTTTTGAGAATTTTTTGTTTACATTTTTCATATTGTACATATTTCACGCAATATTCCACGAAAACCACTGAAATGTTAAAAAAAAGTACGTTAATTGAAGAACTAATTATGAAGAATAAATTTCAGTTCATAAAAAATACTCTCTTCAACATTATAATAATGAGGAGGCGCCGGAAAAAGTCTAAACTTCAGTAATTATAAAAAAATCAGTTAGTGAAAATCGGACATGTGCCATCTCCATAAGTGTTTTATACTCTATTCTTCCGATAAATTTAAAGAATTGAGTTAGAGCCACTTTGAGAAAATTTTGAAAATATCCTCAGGGGCTTCATGTGATAAAGTGCTCCCAAAATTTAAAGAATATTTTTCAATATCGCAGAGCTTTTAATCGGGAAATATCGCCTCGGGAATTTTCATTTTGAAAAGAAACCTACAAATAGTTTAGGCGCTAGTGTTGTTCACAGACGGTCAGACCTTTTGAAAGAAAAACTATTTTTCATTATAGCGTGGGCCTCAAAACGTGCATTTCAGTTGAAATCTTGAAATTGATTTTCTGCTGCATTAAATAACTTTCTCTATACTACGAATGTCACTCCTTATATACATGCGTATACAAGAAAGTAAAATGTAATGTCTACATTTCAAGTTTTTTCGCTGCGATTGCTAGGCATTATATAAACTAACAGTTGCATTTATAAAGACTCATTCATTTTTTATCTTAAAAATGCGCTATTATCGTTTCACTAACTGTAACCTTAAGCTCATTCACTTGCTTACGTTAGATATCGAAACAACACCTTTGAATAAATGGATTGCCACTCACACAAAACGATATAATGAACAAGACGGCAGATAAGCGTTAATTCAGTTTATAGTAAGATATTTTAAACAAATCCAGATTTTACTATAAAACCTGTTAAAAAGATAAAGTGATTACATATCTAAGTGCCTCTACATTTCATTTGATAGAAAAATTGGTAGAGTAGAAAATATAACTTTCTTCCTAAACGAAAACCTGTAATATTTTAAATATAATACTTAGAGGATGAATAATCTACGTATATTTTTCTTTTTTCATTTATTTTACTTTGGAATGTAAATAATATATTTGTATATCTACTTAGACTGCTTCTTGAAATTTAATAATTATTCTTTAATTTTATTCCACAATGATTTATTTTAGACACAGTTAAAATAATTTCCATCGCAAAATGATGTGTTTTATGAGCACTTTCTATGTGATGCCAAGTGACTCTCACTCTTGTGAATTATCATTGCAGAACAGATAGTTTTACCTATTTTGGCAGACATTCAATTTTTATGAAGATCTGGAAAAGACAGTTGTTTAACAAATATACAAAAAATGAAGTTGTGGCTTGCTAATTATATTTTTTAGCATCTATGTATTCAAACATTTTTTAGCAATCTTTAAAGCAAATATTTTATAAAACACGAATGTTACATAAAATCATTGACTAATAAGTTCATTCAGTTGAAAACGTAAGCTTTCGTGGCTCGTGACCATACTTTCTTCGCTGTCCAGTCAGTTCTTCACCAATGACTTATCGTCATGTTTGACATATTTTCCCTAATAAACTCATGCAGTGTTCATGGGAGGCTGTAGACCAGGCACGTAAAACCGCGCCAGCCCGAGCTATTTGCCCGCCTGGAGAGCCCAACGCTTCGTACAACCCTTACTTTTAAATCTCGAGCCAATTTCTCTGGCCGCAGTGCCCGCGAGCTCTAGTAAGCTTGTTGCCTTGCCCGCGACCTTGACATGCCTGCTCTAGACTATTCAATTGGCTAAGCTAAGTCACCAAATTTCAGATTTATATTTATTCCCTTTCCCTAAGAAAGTTTTGATACCTATCCTACTCTCTAAACTAATTTTTGCATGCGTGTTTTACCTCGAAAACCGGTTTTCATTCTTTTCGCAGAACCGCAACAGGCCCTGGTCATTGGTCACGATGTCCCGAAAGGCGCCACGCGGCAGACACGCAGCGGCAGGAGCGGCGACATCAGGAACAATCGCAGCAAAGAGCAGGAGATTCGGAGTCTTACCGGTCGGAGAAACCGAGCTACAGTAGCGACACCCACCACTCGGAGGAGCACGTCCCATACCACCCCAGTTACGCTGCAATGCCCTATCAAGCCAGCGTGCCAGCATTTGGATACTTACCTCACCCAAGAAGAACCTATTATGAAGGAGCCTCAGTGAACTATCCATACCAACACTCAGCATCGCAGTATCATTATCAAGTCCCTAGCTATTAATCTGAGTGATCGCATTATTTATACACAGACTGTAAATGAATGTCTCACTTACTAGGTTTTCAAATAACTTTAACACAATTATATTTACAATTGTGCAATTAATGTCCACATCTTAGATTAGGATAGCCACAAATTTAAATTCACTTTTCGGTACACATTAGTTATAAGAGCAGAAAATATGCATTTCAGCTTTAACGAATGCGCAAAATGTCTTTATAAGAATGTTAAGATTGTATGTATTATTAACACTCAAATATTTTTATTAATTTTAATAATTATTGTTCATTGATTATTGTAAAACCAAATAAAAACTACAAATAAAGTGTGTTATGTATTCAATTTGTTCCCTTTTTGTAAAGCAAAATACATACAACTACAGTTGCACATTTTTCACTTAAAACAGATAGTTTTAGCACATTTTTAAATAGTTTTGAATGTAAAAAAACATTTTGTAACTTAATGAAATGGTTGATATGTAAAAATATTGCAGTTTAACACGATAATAATGTGCACAGCTGTGTTATCATATATACTTAAATTAGATATTTATGTGATACTATTTCAGCAGAATTATGTTTCGCATGTAAAAATGTTCCACAAGAGTCAACAAAAACCTGGTGGTGTTTCGAAATCTACAAACATCGAATAATGTGTGAACTTCTTTTCATAATCTGGAAACTATACGTAAGAGTATATGCCAATTATTGGAGCCCGAACGTAATGCGTGCTGAAGACCTGTTGAAATTAATCAAGAACATTGAAAGCAACCTAACAAGTAGTACAAATCCAGAACGGCAATAAATAGAGTACTTTAGTTGCGAAGAGAACCTTGTACTTTATTTTATCTCAAAGTATGTGAAATCAAAATAAGAACGATTTTGTTCCTACCTAATATCCCCTACCTTTACCTTATATGACACAATGAAGCGCAGTTAACAAATGAGAAAAGCGGTATCTCCAGAACATAAATATGGATCCATTTTATTCTTCAAAGCAGCGGAAGAATTTTTTTAAAAATTTAATTTAATTCTTCTTTTGATTGCTATTGGATGACAAGAAGATTAATATGTCTACTTTGATGCTAAATTATGAAAGCAATTTATGAAAGATCATGAGATACATTTCGTGATATTCATTTGTATGGAAAGATCCATCTTCAGCTCAATCCCAATTCAATAAAATAAAAACAAGTTTAATGTCAAATTCCCACTTCGCTCTGTTGTTGTTCTCTCAAAGCTCTTCAAACATCACAGCACTGCCAATGGCATCGAAGATGTAGATCAGATTTCAATGCAACCTTGACGGTAGATTTTGGCGTTCGAGACAACAGTGGATGAGATACAGCAGTGATTGTGGTTGAAATATGAGAGTGATGGAAATTGATAGGTTTATGGATGCTGCTCTGACGAAAAAGTGAACGAAGAAAGTGGCTGCCACCAACGGAGAACCGAGGCAGTGCGGCGGTGTTCGCCTTATGACTTTCGGTCTCATGATTTCAACGAATGGACGGAAGGGAATATGTCGATAACCCATACCATTTCGCTCCCAGTAAATCTTCTTCCTAAAATCCCCTTGCTCCGATGTCAATTAATGACGCAAAACTACAACTAAAATACAAGTATCTAGATCCCGTCATATATCATATTGACTCTAGTGTGGTAAAAAACATCTGCATCCCAACCGAATGTTATATGTAAAGTGCTCTCAAGACACAAAATACAGAAACACTGGCGATTATTGGATAACCTGACATGAAGGTCGAATGACAGAATGATTTACTTAAACCGTTGGGAATGAAACAGCCCTCACTCTATTTTCGACGGTTGTGCGGCAGCATCTGCCCTTTAATAATTCATCTCTTGTATTTGTAAAACTCTCAACTTTGTTGACTTAACATGCATGATTGTAGAACCAATTGGCCAAAAGAAAAATTGCACATATTCATGATCAGGTGTGATACTGAATAATATTGTAATTAACCCCTTTTTTACCAATTTTTTTTCTAATATGCTAAAACGGTTATTTTTCATTGCAATGTCATAAAAGACTTTTTTGATAAAATTCATGAACTTTTGAACAAATTTACATTAACAATTTAGAAATTTTTGCTGTCCTATAAATAAGACAGTGGGACATCATTAAACATGTCAAGTTTTCATATCTTCAAAATTAGTTTTTACATAAAAATTACTTTCAAAAGTTCATTATTTGTTTTCTTAAAATGAAGTACGATATTAATTATTTTTTGGTACAAAAGAAAATTCTGATGGAGCATTCTGGTACAAACGAGGCACCAACGATTTAGAATGGTTCCAGTTATTGGGCGGAGTGCTACCAAGGCTGGTGTTAGGGTTAGCGTGAGGCTCCCACCCAACATTAAATTGACTATAACTTAATTCACATTAGGTACAAACAAAAATTCTGGTGGAGCAATCTGGTACAAGTGATTTAGGATGGTTAAAATTTCTTACAATGGTGGCGGTGCCAGTGTGATGCCACGATGGCGAATTGGCACCACCATAATTGAAAGTTCTCTAACTTGTAAGTGGTTTTGGTACAAAAAAGTTATTGTGGAACAAATTAGTACAAGCGTGGTACAAACGAATAATAGTGGTTTTAGTGGTTTTCTTTGTGGTGACGGAGCCAACATCACGTGCATACGATCACTCGTCTCGTAGCACATCAGCGTCTATTGCGTTGGCGTTCTGCGAATTAACTCGAAACTCGCTTATAGGAATAGAGACATATCTCTGGTCTCAAAACGTCTCGCGCAGACAATAATAGCTGGCGTTTGGATATCCCTATCAAAATAACGGGCGAGAAATTTGTTAGAAATGTTTTCACGTATGTCGCCACCATTGAAACGGGTTTTTACGACCATATTTACAGTGCACCTAATTTTTCTTGCAAATTTCTCTTAGATAAAATAAAATATTGAGATATAAATTTAGGAACATATTTGCAAAACAACAGTAATTGATACTTCATTCATCACTTGAATGATTTAATGCGTTTATTCTTTGTTTTATTGAGTTCTATGGAAGCATACCTTCAGTAAGAAAAAAAAGGAATATTCAGAAATAATTATTTATTAAATACGCTAAAAATATTCAATTATAATTTAAGAAGCAGATAAAATTGTTAAAAACAGAATAGGCCTACATTGACATTTGATGAAAAATGAACAAAATTAGGATCACAAACTGCAAAGTTCACTGTCATATAAAAAGAACAGTGGTCAGAAATGAGAATTAAATTGTACATTACAATAAATCATATAGATTAAGAAAATGTCTGTAATAGGTTATATCTCGTTTGATTAATAAAGTTTGTGTTAGTGGAGTATACATCACCATTCAAAACATTTGCCCATTTCAATCACCCTCTAGATCTGTGCAAAACATAATTGATGAATCCTAGTTAAATGAGCAATAAAATTAATTCTGTTCACTATTACGCAGTCTTATTGATGTCTCTTTCCAATTTATTTTAGCATAAAGATAAATACAATGTTACTGCTTATTTTGTTACATTTTTTATAATTTGATTTTTTAAACATTACTCTCCTGATCCCAACACTTGACAAACATTTTGAAATTCGCAACCTCTCGCACAATAAGCTGCGTCAGCAGAGTCGGAGGCCCCGGAGGCGGCGGGGGCCAGGCACCTGCGCGTCTTCCTGCGTTCTTCCCGCGACCCGGCGACGGCGGCGGCGGCGGCAGCGGCGGCGGCCGGAATGCGACCCCCGTGTGCCCCTTCCCGCGACGCGCCCGCACCCTCCCCTCCATCCCGCTGCCCCTCCCCGCCCCGCTCGCTTCCTTCCTCCCAGGGGGCGCTCATGCAGCGCACCGGCCAAACCGGTTCCCACGCGGCGCGCACCTCCTGCTCGCACTCGCCGCCCCGCCACGTACGAGTACACGCCCGCCCGGAAAAAGACACGAGCCAGCGTCCGGGTTCACGCACAAGCAGAGCTGCAAACCCGCACAAACATCCCGTCCTCTCTTTGGCCACCTCCAGCACCCGGATTCGATTCCCCAGTGATCCAGATGGATTTTCGACTCAAGTGATGCGATCAGTGTCGTCCACAGATTCGCCAATAGCACCACGTGCGAATGCACACATGTCAAGATATGAGCCAGTGTCTGGGTTCACTCAGAAGCAAAACTGCAAACTCGCACAAATCTCCCTATATTTTCCCAGCTAAATATATTATGAGTAAATATTTTTTCTCTTCAACCATCGCCTTGGTAATATATCAAGGCATCCTAGAAATCTAGATTCCAAGATCCGGAATTCAATTTCTCAGTGCTAAGGATACATTTTGTCTTGGGAGTTAAATAAGGTTCACTCGGTACTGAACTTGCCAAGATCGGCACTTGTTACGATTCGACTAGGAATGTTGATACGAGCCAGCGACTGCTTCATTCTGTAGCAGTGGCGGGTCTATAAACGGAGCAGCCAACACGCAGAACCCTCTGTTTATTCCCCAATAAAGCCCATTATTTTCAATCACCCTTGATAATGTGCCAAAACATTAAGAAAGTCCACAATGAAATATACGGCATTCCATTCCCCAGTGATCCTAAGGAATTTAATCCTTACGGCTACACGGAGTGTAGGAACTTGCCAACACCAGTAGATTCAAAATGTGTCCGCCCTGAAAGACACACGAGCCAGCGATGTTCAAGGTTCACTTGACGCCGGAGCGCCTCTAGAAGCAAACCTCCCAACCCTTCGTTTATTTCGCACTGAAATAGAGTGTCTTCCATCAGCTGCTCATGAGTCGTCCTCAAAGTCCAGATCAAGAGATTCACAGTTCCAGAGACTCGGGTTTCGATTACTCAGGTTAACTCAGTTTTCCATTCGCCTCTCTGGACCCTGCGCACTTGACAGTCAGGGCAGCTTTCTTGTTCCAGTTGCCCGGTAGGACGCGCCCGTGCAAAGAAACGTGTGTCTCTATTCAGAGAATCGGAGGGGAAAGGGTGCACTAACCTGCATTGCGAATTTCGTTAGTGTATTCCAATGCCCAGGGCCACTTATGAGGTTAGGATCGGATTGACACTGAAATGAGCATGCATTATGAACAGTACCTGTTACAATTATGTAGGTAGCTGAGAAATTGTGTCATGCGTTCTCACATCGAATGAAGCGTGTGTACCTTGAATGACAAAAAAAAAAGCCTTAACATAATTTATGCATCTGTTGTGTGAAGTTTCAAATATGAGCTGCTATTTATCAGTTTTCTTTTGTTATAAATTAATTAAAACATTTGTATTAATTTTTTCAGTATTGTTGGCATTTTGTACTAAAGAGGCTCAGATTGTTCTAAGTAGTGTATTTATTTGAGATCTGGAAATATAAGCTAAGAAATATTTCTCGCAGACCGCCCAGATCAAGAGATTCACATGTTTTTATACCCGATCGAGTATAAAAACATCACCTTTCTCCAAAAGTTTGCTTATACCGTTAGGAATAGACAACATATGCTTGAGTATATAAGCATCATTTTGAGTTTCTAAATATGTACCACTGATTTCTACAATATGCCCGTCAGTAGTGCAAATCGTAAACGGTTTGCATAAGGGAACTTTTTTCTAAGGGTTCTCTATTACAAGCATCGACGCCAAACTCATATGGTAAAATATTTTTCTGAAATGAGTTCATAACAGCTTTGCAAAAATGCAATGCAATTTGATCACTTTTCAAACCCAAAATTGATGCTAAGACATTATTCGAATTTTCCATTTTCTCTGGGTCTGGAAGGAGCACAGGAGAACCCTCAGTTTCTTCCCTACTGAAATGTTGTTTTTTTTAAATTGAAGGTACTCATCTACGACAACCTTAGTACAATGCCCTAAGAGCCAATCCAGCCTGAATATTCAGTACCGTAAATTCGACAATAGATTCCTTAATTATTCTAGAGGTATTTTCTTCTAATAACTTTTTGGAATCGATATAACTTTTTGGGCTATCATGAGTTAAAATTCACATATAGTATGTACAGTGGTTCACATTGTATGGGTGTGACATCATCATTTCTCGTAGGTTACGACCAGGAGCGGTGGCTCAGTGCATCAAATGATGACACTGCGCCACTGACCGCGAAGTTCTATGTACGAGTCCTGGCGGCGACAGGATTTTTTACACTAGCTTTGCAGCTAGGTCGAATTCAGTCGCTGTCTGGAGGTGAACTCTAGCGGCCGGCTGCTCTGATCGGTAGTTTTCCGTGGTTTCTCCGATCCACACCAGGCGAATGCCGGAGCAGTACCCTAACAAACGGACCGCGCGCGATTTTTCCTTCTTCCTATCATCACCCCTTACACACATTTACACTAACATGTACCACACTACCACACATGCTGGGCGATTGGTCGGGGACTTAGAACTTGTCCCGGCTAAGGCGGTACCCCGGCGGAGGTATTTGGTTGAGGCAAACCCCGTTTCTCGACGATAGGTCGGTGCCGGATCTGGCCATCCTACGGGGGAAGACCACCGCCACCTCCCGAGCAAAAACACGCACTACACTTACGGGACTAATGACCATTAGTAGTTGACGCACCCGGAATCAGTAACAATCTATCAATCAATCGTAGGTTACAATAATAATAATAATAATAGTAATAGTAATAATAATAATAATAATAATAATAATAATAATAATGATAATAATAATAACAACAGCGAATGCGAAGACAATGCACTACACAGGAATTCCTCCACGACCCACTCTCTCAAACGAAGAGTGCAACCGAGTAGAGATAACCAGTTGTGTATCTCAAATATTGCTCCTGTAACATATTGTTTTCGTGTTTTACACGCAGGATGCTTTTAAAATACTAATAAATAAATGGTACCTTGTGAGAAAAACGCAGTAACTGCCGAAAATGATATGAAATTTAATATTTCATGGCATTTAAAAACTCATAAACAAATTCAACTTGTGTTTGGTGAATTTTGCTTAAATCTAAGCTCCAGTGGTAACTACCCGTGCAATGAAAGCTGGCTGCCCTGAGGAAAAACGATGCAAGCATTGATAGGTACAGCCTGGGCTTTGCCGTCGTCGGAAGAAAGCAGGTAAGTAGAAATGACGTCAGTTTGCACAGCTGGAAGAGATGCTCATCTACTACGCAGAGGTATGTAGAGATCAGGTAAATTCTGTGAAAGGAGGATCTTATCTCGTAAGAAAAATGAGAAGACGGGAATAGAAAAAAATAGAAAGTGTAGAATGTGCAAAGAATGCACACATTTTCTCAAGATCGTAGATACTAATATTCAAACATGGTAATTTTCATTAAAAAACAATTTATTTTACAGTATGTTTATTTGCAAGTAAGTCAGACAGCACTACTAAATAGAAAATATATTCGCAAAATTATTTTCAGCCTTTTTTCTAGATAATACATGGTGCCTTCATTTATCAGTTCAGTTTACTATCATACTACTACGAAGTTTGCAACAGCGCCCGGATAAGAGCACTTTTCAGTTGTTAGCTCTCCATCATAGATAATAATAATAATAATAATTAATGAAACAAGTTTGATATGAAAAACATAATGAAACGAATAATACACTAGATGCAGCGTTAGCCTTTACTGGGGTATTAAAGCTATTCGAGTATTTTCGGGTGTTACATCAAATGTGGGTCATTCAGTGTGTTATATACAACTAGCGAAAATACACGGCGTTGCCCAGGCAGACACTAAAACGAAATGCTCTGAAATAAAACTAAGATCATAAATGAATTACATGCCCAAATAAGATTTATCATAAATCATCTTTGCAATAGTCAACATTGAGCCCGTTCTCGACGAGGTAAATTTTAATGATTTTCTGAATAAACAGCAGATATTACATTGACATCACATATAAACAACACATATACCCGAGAAATATATAATTTACTTTCGGCGACGTCGCCAGAAAAAACGAAGGCCTAATGACAGGTTAGTCAACCTTGACACTAACGGAGCTTTCGCACGGTTGGAAGGCTTTGGCACCTGAAATGAATGAAGTCATGCTAGGAGATGCGCGGTCAACATGATTTTTGTGAAATAATTTTTTACAATGTGTTAAGATTCGTGAATTCCTATAGTATTGCTGTTTAGTTGGCTAAGAAAAATTATGTAGTTTTATCACCGAGAATGCAAGAGTTACGAAGGTTAGTTCGAAGAAAAACTCCAAGTCCATTTACACACATGAGCGCACATGAGCTTCGTAATGAAATCCTTGTTCGTATGGATTTGTAAAACCTTTACTTTACTTCGAACGCCAAATAAATAAAATAAACGAAATTCGATAATGTAGCAATCAAATCAGAACGTTTAATGTGTGACTATAAATTAAAATTTTATTGAGGAAATAAAAAATGGCTTGGGATAAGCTATTATTCCAATACACACACACACACACACACACACACACACACACACACACACACACACACACGTGTGTGTGATATAAAGATGTGGGATATAAAGATTACCAATTTAGTTTTTATTTTCCTTGTAATATATTCATTTACAGGCATCGATTTAGTTGGTTTGATTGCCACATTACTTCAAACGCCAAATCAATAAAACAAACGAAATTCGATAAAGTAACAGTTTTATAAATCCATAAGAGCAAGGATTTCATTACGAAGCTCATAACACGCAAATGAGAGCGCTATTTAGTTTGAACTGTTACAGGTAATAGTTATATACGAAATGAGTGGTAAAAGTAACATTTTATTTTGCGAGAGTAAATGGTTGCGGCACAAGGCCGATAGGTTGTTACACTCCTACGAACAAAGTAAAATCACATATATCACGTGCGTCATACACTATTACATTTACATATAGACTGACTCATTTTATTTCATTCAAGTACTATAAATATTGCCTAATTATGTACTTTGAAAAATTATTTACTCTATTAATGACAGTAGTTGATGCGGTCAGACGACAATATTTTGTCCTTTGCTCCATTCACAGTTTTATCTAAACATTGCAGCATCTTTTCACTTTTAGCACTAGTCCTAAAAATTGAAATATTAGCACGCTACACTTGCCCTAAAAATAACTGCGTTTACTAGGGACAGCCTGTGAGGCAGTATTACAAGCATGCGTTTCATAGATTGAGCGTTTGTAGTTCATTGTGAAATCACCTCGTTAGCCTTGTTAAATCGTAAGTAACATTGAATATATACAGTCATTTTATGAAACAGTACGTAAGAATTGAAATAAAAACTTCCTTTAAATGATATTCTTATAATGAGTAAATACTTGAGTGAATTCCAAATATCAAACTTCCCAACCCAGGCGAGGAGAAACCTTCCTTGACTACCGCACTCCGATGCAAGCCCTCACACGGTGTGCGACGCAGCATAAGAACTAGAAGCGCACAAATAAAGCACGACAACGAGAAGCGGAAGCGCAGGAGAAAAATGTTAACGAGGAAACGGAAGCCCGCGCGGCGCCGCTCTCCGCCGGCAGATCGCACCGGGTCCGGGGGGGGGGGCGTGTGGCCCCGCGGGCGGCGCGGCGCGCGCAGCCAATTTGCCTCCGTGAAAGGCGGAGCAACGGCCGCTGCGCTGCGTGGGAGGAGGCGGGCGGACGCCTGCACGTCCGGAACAAGCGCGTCAACCTGGAGCCAACATTCACGCGCGCTGCATAGCAGCCACCGCCGATGCCACCTCCAACTCGCCGCCGTGCAGCCTCTGTTGCCCCTAAGTCCGTCTCATTATCTACTTCATCAACTGATGTCACTACAACGCCTCTGACCGGGAGGTCCTAGGTTCGAGTCGTGACGGCGGCAGGATTTTCGACACTAGATTTTCAGTTAGGTCGAATTCAGTCGCTGTGTGGAGGAGAATTCTAGTGGCCAGCTGCTCTGATCGGTAGTTTTCCGTGGTTTCTACGATCAACACCAGGCGAATGCCGCAGCAGTTCCCTAACAAACGGACCGCGCGCGATCTTTCCTTCCTCTTCCTTGTCCTATCCTCACCCCTTACACACACACTTACACTAACATGCATTACACTACCAGATATTTTGGGAGACCGGTCGGGAGGTTAGAGCTTGACCCGGCTGGGGCGGTGCCCCGCTGGTGGGGGAGTCCTAGTCAAGGGGAAATCCCGCAAGCCGACGGTAGGTCGGCGCCGAATCTCGCCATATAGTGGGGGAAGATCACCGCCATCTCTCGAGGAAAAAACATGCTCTACACATACGGGACTAATGACCTAAGCTGATGACACGCCCAGAACCACTAACCAACCAACCAAATACTCGTACTTCCTCATTCTCCTCTTCCCCCTGTATCATCCTCTTCCACCCTCCCTTACTTTCCCATCCATCCTACTTTCCCACTCCTCTCTCTCTGTCTCAACCCCTGCCACCACTTCTGTTTTTTTCCTTCTCCTCCTCCCCCTCTCTCTTCCTTTGCCACTTCTCCTCCTCTTTCTCTTCCTCTGCCATGTCGATTTCCTTCTCCTGCCTCTCCTTTGCGTCTCTCTCTGTTCCGTTTCTCTGCCACCACATACCTCGTATGTCTCCGTTCCGTCTGTCGCCACTGCCTTGGATACCTTCTACCGTCTTTCCTCCCCTCTTGCACGCCCATCTCTGACTCCGCTATCTCCTCCCTTGTCATCGCCACCACCCTCCCGCCTCTTCTGTCTCTGTCTTCCACCCCGTCTTGACACCGTCTGCCTCACTATCCTCCCCGACTCCGCGTTCTTCCTTGCCTCCTCATATCCTATAACATCACCTCCGCATCTGCCTTCTTTTCTGTCTCCGTCACCGCCGCAGCTCCTGCCGACATCATCCTCTGCCCCTGAACTTGGCTGCTCTGACATGCGTTCTGAAATGGTTTCGAATTCTGCGTAATATCTGGATGGGCTAGTTCTTTTTTGACTGTGCCAACAGAAACAAAAAAGCAGATAATATGTAAGATTTCCATGGGATTTTGAAAAAAAATTGGGATTCTGTGTAAAATCCAATCTTCACAAATAGGATATTAACGCCGAGTGAACTGAATTTAGTAAAACAAAAACAACATGGTGCTAGGTATAGCAAAGTTATTGAAGCTCGAAAGCGTATTTTATTAGTAGTACTCTGATGAGTAAAAATAAAATTTCGAAAAATCGATAGGTAACTATTTACATTTTTGTGACAATTAAAATCCATCGCATAAAGTACTAACTTCTTTTCCAACTTTTACATTCATATGGTAATGACCTCGAAAAACAAATATAGAGAAAAAAAGATAGGGGGTGAATACCATATTTGGTCCATAAGCAAAATCGAGGGAGGAGACAACATTTTAGGTCCTCCTCTTTAGGACTGGTGACGACAGTGGTGATTTTCCCGTTACCTCCCACTGTAGGAACCACAAGAGTGGCAAATGTATAATAAGAGATAAATGATTATGGATTTTACCATGTTTCAGAAGTGGCGGTTGTAAAGCGTTTATACGCGGAAGCCAACCACTCACACACGCGTCACAATCACATGATGAAATCACTGATCACGAACGCGGGACGAAACCTCGGACCTGCATGCCTATTATAGCCTTGGGTCCTTAAACGTATCTACAAACCCCTGCGCCATTGAAGCACGCTACACAATGTAAACTCTTTCTAACAAAGTTCATGGGAACGAGTTCTTTCCTTCGTTGCAGAAAGTTTAAGTTTTATGAAGAGAGTCTTTTATTGAATGTGTTATTAAGCAAACCAACCTATTTGTTGGTGTAGGTAGCTATATATCATGTAATGTCTACTTCATGTACAGTTTTTCCTTATTGAGAAGTTCATTAAAGAGAAGTTGTAGGACATTGATGTTTTCAGGATATTCAAAGACAATTAAAATTTTTATTTAAAACAAATATTTTTTATAGTTAAATGCACTAAAAGCACTTAGTTATTTAAAACAATTTTTTTTAATTATCTTTGTCATAATTGCTTGGTTTCACAACACCTGATAATGCGGCCATATTGTATCTGAAACGTGATTTTATTACATTTAATTACAATAAAATAATTATGTTTTAAATCAACTAGTATCCTGATTATCTTTAAATATCCTGAAGATACCACTGTCCCATTGCAAGAGATATTTTGTAGTTTTTTAACATTCCCGCGGACTTCACCTTTCTGCCTGTGCGCCTGCCTCTTTCGTCGGGCGGTCCCACGGCGCGAGGCGACGAGGCGGCGCTGCCCCAGGACGACTGATGCGTGGGCGGCACGCCACGCCACGCCACGCCACGCCACGCCGCGCCACGCCACGCCACGCCACGCCACGCCGCTGCGCACGGCACAAAGGCGATGACCGGGCGAGCGCCTTGTTTCTCGCGATCCCTTTGTCTCGGGGTCGACTCCCGCCGCTTCTGCGAATGATGCGGAAGTTTCTTTTCGCTCATTTTCTATTCGATAATGAATGCTGCTCTACCGGTACACGAATCATTACAGGCGTTCTCGCTTGGAGTGTGTGTATAGGTTGCTGCAGATGACTTCATTTATTGCTCATCTGAGAAACGCACTAGAAGGGAACATTATGTGAACCATCGGTAGCGAACCATGTTTAATGTGTATGTACGAATTTACATAAGAATGCATGTACGTGTGTAGGCATGTATGCATGTATATGGCAGCGAACATCCATGCCTGGGACGGAATTGGAGCCGAGATACTTCCAACCTAGACTTCTAAGGCCCTTAACGATTTCGCATAACCAGTATCTGATAATATTGCGAATATTATATAATTATCTGTGTCTTAGAATGTTAGATTGCTTTCTTATTGGCAAGAGTATGATACATTTTTGCAAAAGATTTCACATTTTTGAAAATGTAACTCCATTTGAAGTTATGAACCTAGACAATGTTCTTAGTGGTACTTAAAATATTCATCTATTATAGTTTGGAGTGAATATCTCGTAAGAGATGAGAAAGAGTGCCAATTAGCATTCCTGACACATCAAAAATGTGTGGAAATTTCCAAGATTAGAAAGTAATGCTTAGGAAGAAGAGCCTTTTGCAAGAGTTAATTGTAATTGTAGCAACAAACAGTAATGGTAATTCCTGATATAAATAAGGCATTCACTTTTAATCTTACTAAATTTTTATTTTCCACTTTTACAAATCATGTTTCCAAAACGAAATTGCTAAGATAAAACATTATTCTTGTTTTTTGCTACGTACTGTTTTGTAAGGCCACAGCAAAAACCAGAATGCACCGCTGTGATGGTTTGTATTGTTTCCTTATTAGACAATTCAATATTGAAGTTGCCGATTTTAACCCCACACAATGGTCAGAAACAATCGTTGAGGAAAGAGTGCAGACCAAGTTGACATTGTAATAATTGAGAAAAACAAAAACATTCTATACAAAAGTATTAACGTTCATATATAAAATTTTTATCTCATTTTTGAATGATCCATTCTTAGGGCGTTCTCTTACGACGCACCTTTCTCCAAAAATAAGCATTTCTTAAAATGCTTCTTACCATTTAAGTAACATTTCCCTTTAGGTACGTATTTTGCAGATCTAATTTAAATAAACAAGAAGAGCTTAAATATTTACTACAATTCAACTTTCGTCCGACATTAATAAAATTATGTAGCAAACAGTTATTGCTTCGTCCAGAAAGGACTTCCTTTCGAACTCGCTTCAATACTTCGGAACGAACTTGATATTTGTGTCACATACTATCTATTTTATGTGTATAAATAGAATGTTTAAAAGGAATATTAGCCACTACGGAGGCTGAAAATAATACAATTATTTGGATAAATTGTCGCTGATATCCCATTAAATTGGATCGTAATGATCCCATTTAAAGCACGGGAATTTAATGAATTTAGCGCTTTACTCTTGTTTATATAGTCTCGACAACGAGTAGTATATCTTTTTGAAATCAATAAGAAAGAAATATGTTATAAGAAAGAGTTCAATGATAAGCAAAGTCTGAAATATTTTGGACTATATTCGACGACTATTACATTTACGTTGCATTGCTATCCAACTAGTGTCTCTTACATTTGCTTACTCATGTACGAGCAAGTCAATCCTGAAACGCAAGTCATGGCAAAGGATGTAGATCAATGTGGTTCGTGATTGCAGATCTTACAAGCCGAACTCCGATAGAAAGATTCTGTTGCATTAACACTACTAATTTGCACAGTGACCCGGAAATTTAAATTTTATATAGAAGGTTGGACTTGAATACGAGCGTGGATACATTATTATTGCCCGTGACTATTGCGCTCCATTCTCCTCCCAGCAGAACCTATTGGCTGTGACTCAGCGAGAGGCCATTGATAGCGGAGCCGCAGAGAAGTGTAAACGATCGGTAGGTGGGCACACACACGAGAGGGTACTCAGCGGCTTCAGGAAGAACCGCTGATTCATTTTTACCTCCCATCTTCTGTGCTTACGGCAACTGTTTTTAGGAGTACAAATTTCCGTTTGAACATTACTTTAAAAGTGAAAGAAACTCGGGACATATTTACTTTAAAAGTGAAAGAAAGTCGGGGTCACTTATCTTCAACCTTAGTTGAGGTTAAGAAAAAATAGAGAAACGCATGACAATTCAATATATAACGTTCAAATATTTCCTCAAGACGTTCAAATTTCACGTACCCTGACAAATTATAAAAATTTACGAAAAATTGCTGATAATAGATATGAGGGACGAGAAACAAGGTAATCCACGCCTGCCACAGCAAGTCTCTTACTATTTGTATATTTAAGTATCTGAATATTGGTAAAATGGTATCTTATTATTTATCTTGTTACTGCCCAGAACCCTTACAAATGAGCAAGATTAATCACATTAGACAACTCCAAGCCCTTCAATTGATAATGTGTTATGTTTGTCAAAATTGCACATGATTGAACATAGTTATAATTAAAAGGAAAGGAATAATTACCGGGTTTGAGAAAATACACAGCAATCGGAAGGAATTAAAAGTTCAAGAAACAATACAATATGAACATTCTTCTAGTTTTTTGCGCTAAACTAATTCTTCGCGCGTTTGAAATAAGATTAAGAAATGAATGTTTTTAAATTTAAGGTAAAAGATATCGAGGAATCAAAATAACTCTGATGATTTTTTATTCCTCTAAATTATAAAACAGCATAAAATACATTCTAATGGCATCCATTTTCTAGTTGAGAGGTCTATAGAGGGGAATATTAACTTGATCGAAAACTGTAGATATAAAATAGTTTCTTTATGTGTGCTTTGTAAGAATTACAAATTTTATCTTAAGCCGCACAACCCAAAACTACACACATTTTTCTTTTCTATACTATGAGAACAAGGATAAACGTTAAAAGTTATTATAGCCAAAACATCTTCCGAGATCATTGCCACGACATCGAATACTTTAGAGTGTCATTTAGATCAACTGATCTAGCGTAGCTAAGCAAATTATTGGCCATGAATGAGTCAAAAAAGACAATTTTACTAATAAAGTTTTAGAAAATGTTAGTACAAGATAATATATGTAGTGTGCTGGTTTCTTTTCAGACAAATTGATAGAGGGAGATAGCTCAGTTATCAATATTCAATTAGCACTTTAATTATCATTTACATCGCCATTTCAACGAACACGAGAAATTGTGCACCATGTTGTGATATCACCTTTAGATAGATGCAAGTAACGCGAAAATTACATTTTCTGACAGAAAAGAGTGAACAATTGTACAAAACAATTGGCAATTTCTTAATAAGAACGGGAGCTGGAACAATTAGATAAAGCGGGACCAGTCCTCGCGTCCCCAAACAGGCTCACACGCACTATCTGACCTTTTTTTCCTAGGGCTTGTATCCAGCCGACAGCCGGTTGCCCTTTACGTCCCGAAGGGACGCATATTCGACCATACACTAGACAAACACTTGCGGGCTCCTCTGATCTGGGGTCAGCAAAACGCGAGGCCCTCCGCGACAACACACACACAAAGTCAAGGGACAAACAGCCATGCCCAAGGCGGGACTCGAACCCGCGACCCTTCGGACCGAAGCGCTGAGTCGGTACTCGCTCTTAGCCACCTCGGCCATCCAGGTCGGCACTATCTGATCTTACATGAGGGAAATTTGGGGAAAAATAAATACGTTGCAAATTAAAATTGTCAAAACTCTAAAATTCATTAATAGTACTTAACCTACGGTAAAGGGGGCAGGGAATTCGGTCTGGTTGGGGTGGAGTGACACCATGCACACCCGTCGTGTGTACTATTACGCTTTGCAACTCTATTGTTCACGAATTCCTCATTATATCACTTACATGTTTGAAACCTTTGAAATAATTAATACTTGAATTATTAAATATTCTTCAAATCATTACAAGAATAAAAATTCATACAATTCAGAAGAATAATACGTGCCAAAATATCGTAATACCAAATACTCTCTCGATTTCTTGCGAACTTCAACATTCAATATCTAGACATGAATGCTTGCATACAATGCAAATACATTAATTTTAACAACATAATAATGGTTAAGGTTTGAAACATAATTCCTATATAATTTCACATTAAAATCAGCGCTGATATTTCCTGATAGGTTTCCTCAAAACAGGGAATGAAGCCCCTGCACCTATCTGCAATCCGCGCAACTTACCCGTAGAGCAAGTGGTGTGCGCCTTTGGCAGGAGAACCCACAAGTACGAGCGACACGATCCTTCCCAAAGACTTAAATAAGACCAGGACACTGGAACCTTTATAGTTTTTTCTTAATGTTACTCTTATCAACCTAAAAAGTCTTTGGAATTTTCTAATTTTAACCTCTGCAAAGGTTAGTAATATCTCAATAATTCATTAAGATATTTTTAACTTATTTTAATTCAGTCAAGTAACAAATATCTCGTTATTGAACTTTACTTATTGTTTGTTTATTTATAAAATACGCACTATTATTATTATTATTATTATTATTATTATTATTATTATTATTATTATTATTATTATTATTATTATTAAAAAGAATAAATTAACTTAATTACTCACATCATGTATTGCAATAACTTCACGCTCCAGACTGAAGAAAGAAAGAAGAGGGAACTTTAGAAACATAACATGTCTTTTGTAAGTTTGGGGATTTAACAATAACTTCCCATTTCCGAAGTGCATTTATTATGGCTATTTCACAAATAAATATATTAATATACTATTAAATCAATAAATAAGACAGAAAAGATAGATAATGATAGATTTCACGTGTTATTTCATGATCTATTTCTCTCTCTACCTTCCGAACTTATCTCACTTATATTAAGGATTATGAAATCAGGATTCTAAATTAAAGATAAAAATTATACTGAAAAAAAGAAAACTAAATCTTGTTACCTCATGGGAGTAGCTTCGTCACAAATAATTAATGATTTGTATAAATCCTGTTTGATTTAATGCAACTGAACTAATATTTTTCTGGCTAAAATTGAAGTATTTTCACATTATTTGCATTCCTTATGTATTTCAATTCGACATCTAGGAATTATTGGAACAGACGTTTGGACTCTGTGTTGTAATTTTCTGGACGAATTTTGGCTATCATGTTCCAAATCGTGAATTCTTTGCATTATCGTCCGTTTATTGACAACCCACTCTTTCAAAATGTTTGAAATATCTGTATTTAATGTTCATTATGAAAGTTTATAATTTTCACCTTCAGAACTGCTAGAACAGTTTCCAAATACTTCCACTGTTTATTTTGTAATTTTTTAATTAATTAATTTTTTTAAACATTGAAATACTTATTTTCTCATCTATTTCTGCTCGTTTAAGTTTCATCTAACGTTTCATATTTTTTTAATGCCAACAGTGTTTGCTTGTTCACAATGCAATGTTCACATTAACTAAGTAAACTTATTTAATGAATGAAAGAGAATCAGATGCGAGAAGCGGGAATTATACTGATGGAAAAGTTTGATATTCTTTTGTTCATAGATAGCTGTGATTGAAGTTTAATTGATTTTAATTTTGTCATCGATTGCTTTGTATTTGAGAGAAATAGTTATGTAGGAATTAAACCACTGGCCTTGCACTTAGAGAGTAAACATATGTGAGTCTGGATTTTCCTATACTGCGCACTAACTTTGATCCGCGTCTTAGCGTGGTGTGCCGCAGAACCATGAAGGCCACCAATGAACGACGACCTTGCTTGTTGTTGACGATTGACATCCATAATAAGAAATATATTACATAAAAATTAAAGTACCACTTAATTGTAACACGTGGTAATATGTATAAAAATGAAACATAGGCTGTCTGCTACTAAGTGCTGCTATTTAGTCTGTCTGCTACTTAGTAGCAAACAGCCAATGTTTCATCTTTAGAAATACTTATCATAAAACATAATTCTTCCCCAGAAAGTATAAAGAGATAATAGCTCTCACTTTGTGAAATTACGAATCACTAGGAAACCTTTTAGAATCTTGATGTTGGATTTATTTCGGGAACTCTACTACTATGGTCATTAGTAATGTTAGTTTAGGGAGTGTTTTTTTGTGTGGGAGATGGCGGCGTTGCCCCCACTGAATGGCGAAATCTGGCGCCGACCTGCGCTTGCGGCAATTGCCCCTTCCATGTGACCCCCCCCCGTGGGACGTTGCCCAGTCACGACGAACTCTGAGCTCCCGATTGCTCTCCCGACATGTGTTATATTGCGGCGGCGATGGTATAACGGTTAGCGTATCGAACTGTTATACCCAAGTTTGCGGGTTCGAACCTGATCGAAGCCGTGGATTTTGAAGGGCGAAAAAATCCTGCGTACGCCTTCCTTCGGAGGGGAAGTAAAGCCGGCTGTCCCATGTTAGTAGATTTACTGCATGTAAAAGATCCTCAAGCCTAAATGACGCCTCTGAGCTAAATTCAAATCGCCTGTTTCGTCGCCCAAGTAATACCTTCCTTCTCCCATGGTTGGTGAAAGGAGCGTAGCGGAATTCGCGTGGTCAGACGGAAGAGCAGGCCTCATAGCATGAGTCTCGCCACGTAAAAGAAGGCATATTCAATTCAATATTGTAGGACATGTAAGTGTGCGTGTAAGGAGAATAGACAGGGCAAGGAAGAGGAAGGTAAAATTGTATTCAGTCCGTGTCCCGTTTGATAGGACAATGTTTTGTCATTTGCCTGATATCATTTAGCTGCTTCTCAGGGGAGGGAAGAGAGGAATGTACTCTCCACATATTTTCTTCTTTTGAATGTAATTACCGAATAATATTTTGGTTTTCATTTATCAGTAAAATGTATATTTCTTTAGTTCATCGGGACTGTGATCGAGTTTAAACAGCGCGCGCTTTTTAAGCGACGAAATTCGAAATCGCTTTGAGAAGGAATTCTCTACGTTTACTCCTCTCGTGTAGTAATCCATACCACATAGCGCTGATGCAGCCAGAAGAAGAATCATTTTATTAATGCTAATGAAGCTTGGCGGTCTTAGGGGAGGAGTTCCTCCAGTTAACTATCATCTCTTGCCTGCTATTTGAATTAGAATAACTCTGGGCGCCTGCTGGGCATGCACACGCACATGGGTCATGTCCAACCCATGGGTTTGGATTTAGGAAGAAAGTGACACTAGTCTCATCTCACGCAGTGGAAGCAACGAGGACTGGCGGAAACGCAGGTGAAAGGGCTCATCGAACCGATTTGTGTCTCCCTCAATTCTATCAGTGAAGATGAGTTGCTTAAAGAAAATCAATTATTCTTGCACTCCCTTCACAACCTGATTCGTTTGATTAGAGACCCGTGTGCTGTACTCTTCTAAACTTGTTTCCTAGAATTGTCAGTTTTTGTGATAGTGAGTACATAGGTAAGACTGACTTTTTTTAAACATTTTGGACAATAATATAATGCCATATAATAGTGCCATATAATATGAGAATATGATAATACAATGGGAGTGGACAAAACAATAAATGTTAGCAAATATGTAGTGCAGGGTGTGGCAGGAGCGCACGCTCTTATTAAGCCACAATTTTAACACGTATTTAGGTGTTCTCGATCGACTGCTGACACGGAAACACCATAACAATCAGGACAAAAACAACAAACAATCGTACGGTGAAGTTATCCATTCTTGACGTTTAATCACCAGTCTTGTCCTATGGCTCGACAGCCCTCTACCGGTCCTTGGCCAACCAGCGGTGACCCAGCCTTTCCGCCATGGAATGAAGTGTTCGTGTGGTTAGCACGAAGGCATCCACGGTATATTCTGGTCTTCATAACCTTAGGGTGGGGTTTCTCATCATCACACAGCAATAGATACTGGGACATTTGTAAGGAAAGCGCACAGCTTATTATTTCGGCCCGGCTGGGAATCGAATGTAGGGTTGGGTCGATGAAAGCAAGCACGATAACTAACGAGCCACCGATGGCCTATGCATAATCAACACTGCATACTCCTAAAACCTAACATCTGTCATTCATTAAAAAACCAACATCCGTCCAATTCTTACATAAGCTTGCCACTATAGTCCACAACATCGCCAATACCCATCCATTCAACAAATTAACCCTGCCATCCATAAATTTTCATCTGCCCCTAAATACATAATATGTTCCACTAGGAAAAAACACTTACCTCTTCTCAGAAACAACGTGATCTGACAGCAGCTCCCTCCTTTAAACTCCCCACAACAACCCTATTGTTCTTCGATTGATTGATTGATTTTTTCATGTTTCCGGGCGCGTCAACTGCTTTGGTCATTAGTCCCGTTAGTGTAGTGCATATTTTTTTCCCGGGAGATGGCGGTGATCTTCCCCCGTAGGATGGCGAGATCCGGCGCCGACCTACCGTTGACTAGTGGGGTTTCCCCCTCACCAGGACTCTCCCACCAGCGGGGCACCACCCCAGCCGGGACAAGCTCTACGCTCTCGACCGGTCTCCCGGATTATGTGGAAGTGTAGTGCATGTTAGTGTAAGTGTGTGTGTAAGGAGAGAGGATAGGACAAGGAAGAGGAAGGACAGATCGCGCGCGGTTCGTGGCCCGTTTGTTAGGGCACTGCTTCGGCATTCGCCTGGCGTTGATCGGAGAAACTACGGAAAACTCCCGATCAGAGCACTCGGCCGCTAGAATTCTCCTCTAGACAGCAATTGAATTCGACCTAGCTGAAAAGCTAGCGTCGAAAATCCTGCCGCCGTCAGGACTCGAACCCAGGACCTCCCGGTCAGAAGCGCTGCAGTGACATCAGTTGATACACTGAGCTACCACTCCCGGTATGTTTTTCGAAATTCTCTACATTCACAACTACTTCAAACTTCACACTACTTCGAAATGAAATACATCCACCTACTAAACAGCTCCATATCATCCCTTGAAGCACTACTTTCGCAGAACCTTTATTAAATTACCCTGAATTATTGTCTTTAATCTTACTGTAACTAATTAAAACAGAAATTACACATGTGAGGCCAAAAGATGCTCATTGAAATAAAAAAAAAACGATGAGGGAGAGGCGCTGTTTACGGTTCAGTCCCTGAAGTCCTGGGGTCTGTATATTGGTATTGCTTGTTCGATTCATTTTTTGTTCACCCCTTAATTTGGCCAATTTCAATAAATATTTTCCTTTTTGAAACGGACTGAGAACGGAAGTACTCATTACACATAATCTCAAAACATAAATTCTAAGAACAGTTAAAAAGGATCAGATCGCAGTCGAAAAAAGCAATGCTGACACAGGGGCGGATTCAGAGACAAATTTTGAAGGGGGAAGTTAAAAATGGTTTGGTCGAATGTATCATTACAGATTTTGTAAAATGTCGCAGGCTATACTTAGCTTATGCTGCGATACAATTTTATTCGTTTTAACGATTATCTGAAAATATTTCCGCGCGTGGTTGATGACATGACAAAACAGTGGTGCGATGTTTCTAAAAACAAAAACATTAATACCATAAAACCGACTTGAGAGTTCTTTCGGCTTTTGAGACATTAGACTGTAAACAATGATTTTATTTAAATATTTAGAATCTGAGTAGACGTGTGCCTTCAGTGACTAATAATATATGTGAAAAACGGATGAATTGTTGGATGTCATTTAAGATATTTTAAAAATTATTTGATTAGAAATAGTAATTACATGAATAATCTTACAAAGTTTAATTTGAAAAAATATTTCTCATAACATGTGTAACGAGAACGGAAGAACTTATCATTAGGGTCCCAAAAAATTAATACCGAGTAATACTTGAACCGGTCACGAATATAGCCGAACAAAACGATGCTTATGATAGTATGAATATCACATATGTGATGTTTCCGATACTCTCCAAAAATGTGTTGTACGCCAGATCCGCATGTCTCCTGATAATCCAAACAGTCAGTGAGGATGGCTCTATTCGGGAAATAAGCAGGCCCAGAAGATTCGGTTTGTACATTTGTATTGTTTGTATGGTCCCAATTATTTTATTTGCAATCTTAAATTGCCATATTCAAAGAATATTATTCATGACATATAGATGACGGAAGTAGTTATTACACACCATTTCAAGAGATGGATTTCGGGTAGTAGTTAACCGGTTCAGAGCATAGCTGAACAAGGCAATGGTGACGACATTATCAAACACAGAGGCGTGATGCGACGTATCCAACACCCCAAAACACGCGCATCGCGACAGGTCCTCGCGCCCTTGATAAGCCAGCTGAGCGCGCGGTGGCGGCGGCGGCGGCGCCATTTGGGATGCAAGTGGGCCGCGGCGGCCACCATTATCTGCATTCCGGCGCCGGGGAGAGGGGCGACGCAGCGCCGGGCGGAATGCGGACGAATCAAGGCCAGCGGGCGCGGGGGGCGGCGGCGGCGGCGGAGGCGGCGGGTGGAGGGAGGGAGCGGGCGCACAAAGGCACCGCGTCGCCACCCAACCCCCTTTCGCGCTCGCCACTGCCATTGCCAATGCCTCGCGCCGCCCCTCGCGCAACCTGTTGCTCTCTGCGGCTTGACCTCCGTGTGTGCATCCGCCTCCCGCTCGGTGTGTTTCCGCCTCGGCGTTAGCGATAGCGCGCCTTGCTCTGAGTGGATCGCCATTCTTCCTCCTCGTGGCTGCCTCTCCTGCAATAAATTTGTCCTCAACTTCTCATCACCTTGACATGTTCGTCAGTAAATTTCAATGCGGTGACAGTAAAGATTCCTCAGAGCTTCTGATTCCTTCATGTTCGATTCATTTAAATTACCACTATTGATCACATTTCTTAATTAGCGTTATTTTGTAATTTCCTACTCAGTGTTGTTTTTCTTTCACATTTGTCTTCATTCGCCTGGATATTCGCGTTCCTTCGTTTCCTTCGGGTGCGTCCACTTGGCCCGGCATTCCCTGAGGAGTTTCTACCGCATGGTGCCTGAAGCATTCAGTTCCCACAACGACGGCCGCTCCAGCGCCGACAGAATCCCCACTTTCAATAGCAGGTCATTGCCCCGCCATCGCGGTTACCTCCATGTCTTACAATATCGTAATCGTCCTTTTACCATCAGTATAATAGGTACAAGACACATATTTCTATTTACGATAGTCTGCGGCAGTTCGTCGATAAATAACATACTGTTTCAATTTTATTTGTCTGTACATTTCTTCCACTTACCATAATAATTTAGCCTCAAATATGACATAAGGAATTCCACAAATACTAAGGTGCATTAGAAAATAAACAAAATTCAAATTGAATTAAGGTTAAGTGTAAAGTGAATAAGATAATTTGGACATCACTATTCAATATGAACAGCAATTTACTGCCGCAACCAATTCGTTGTCTTTCCTTTCGAAGATCTATTCCATTCTTTGCCGAAATTTACGATGGATAATTGCAATTGTGTCCACTGTATCCAATTCCACTGTATGTCCACTGTATCCAATTCCACTGTATGTCCACTGTATCCAATAAAAATTTGCAAAAATGAATAGTTTTTTCGTTAGTTCTGACAAGAACTATTATTTAATTGTTTCACGTTTCAATTCAGGAATTAAGAAAGATGAGTTCATAAAAAAATTATTGGGTGTGAAAAAGAAATCAGTCGTCGTTCCAAAATGAATCATCAGTAAGGGTTATTATATAATTGGTTTGCAAAGTAGCATGATTTCAGAAAAATGATTTAAAGAATCGACTGAAATATTGATTATTTCATGTTTCCGAGGGCGTCAACGGCTATGATCCTTAGTTTCATTAGTGAAGTGCATGATTATATTACAGGAGGTGGCGGTGATCTTTTCTGAAAAACAGTAAAATTCGATGACGACCTACCCGTCGACTTACGGTTGTTTCTTTAA
The DNA here is from genome assembly GCA_011170035.1 of Teleogryllus occipitalis. Lineage (NCBI taxonomy): Eukaryota > Metazoa > Arthropoda > Insecta > Orthoptera > Gryllidae > Teleogryllus > Teleogryllus occipitalis. The sequence continues at coordinate 62,629 of BLKR01009467.1, read as the reverse complement.
TCCAGGTGTCTCCAACCAGCCGGGCACTGCCCCAGCCTGGAGAAACTCTAGCTCTCCGCTGTCCTGTGTATGTTAGTGTAGTGCACGTAAATGTATGTATGCGCAAGTGAGGGGTGATGATAGGGCAAAGAAGAGGAAGGAAAGATTGCGCGCGGTCCGCACCCCGTTTGTTAGGGTACTGCTCCGGCATTCTACTGGTATTGATAAAAAAACACGGAAAACTACCGATCAGAGCATTCGACCCCTAGAGCTCTTCTCCAGACAGCCGGTCGACTGAAAGTCTCTTCTTGATCAGAAATAGTAATTTATTTTTAAAATGATAACGATTTTATTTATCTTCGATAGAAAACTGTTTACTCACGAGTGACCAAGAAGCGAGTTAGGTGTAATCCCCGCAAGCCGCCGTGGGTCGGCGCCGCATCTCACCATCCAGCGGGGGAAGATCCAGCGATGAAAGCAACAGCAGTTGACGCGCCACTAATCCACCAAATCAATCCAATTTTATCCTGCCAATTTCATTCACTCCCCTCGCTGTTTTTCTAGTCGACGGCCTCCGCGATTTGTATATTAAGTCCTAAAGTCGATGCAACACAATATTTTCTACGCATTTTATACCAAAATACAGATATAGCTTTACCGCAGGGGTCCGTGTTCCATTCCCAGCCAATCTTAGTGGTATTTGTGGCGGAATAAGGTAGGTTGCCCGAGATTTTTCCTTGCGTCTTAATCCACTTTTTTTCAACATCATTCATCTCATAAACGTTATTGCGATCATCTACTTTTAGATTACTCCACAATTTCCTCAGCATTAAACCCCAGCAAATAAATCAATAAATAAATCGACTTACTTCACTCACGTGAGTACTACTAAATGATTTCTACTTATTTAAATACCAGACATGTACCATTTACCCATACGCTTTAGCTGTAAAAACCCTCGCTCCAGGATGACATCATCTCTGATGCTTGTCGTGCACTGTGCCTATGCTGCGGTTTTCACAGAGCTGCGTTGAAGGATATCAGTTGTTTCGGTGTCAGCCAACCGGAAGGCCGAACGCTACCATTATGACGTCACTGTGGTGGTAAGGTCCGGATTGGACAACACATAAAACAGCTGATATCCTTCAAACGCAGCTCTGTGAAACCCGCAGCATCGTCCCCGCCGCGCCGCGCCGGCCGGCGTCGTGCCGTTGTGCTGGCAGCGCCGCGGGCCAGCGGCGTAAACAAGGGGGCGCCGCGGCGCACGTGTGATCATCCGGTGCACCGCCCTGGGCCCGCGACTGCCACCGCCCATTAACGTAACCGGCGAATCGAACGAACGGCCACCAACCGGGACACGGCGCGGCGCAGATGCCGTAAGAAAAGGGGGGCTGCGGTCGCCGAGACAATATTTGCACTCGTTCCACGCAAACTGTACTCTTTTTGACAAGACCGCCGACTTTAAGAGATGTTTCCGTGTTTGGAATGAAAGCTTCAAAATAAACCAGGGTTACTCTGAGAAGAACGTAATAACACACTTTATAATTTCGTTGTATGATTGGAAGTCATCACACACTATGATGCAAGTCTTAACTGCAAAACGATCGAGAATCAATCGTCGCATGGAAAATGTGACTGGATACGTAGTGTACTCTATTTTGTGCTTATTCATAAAATAAAAATATATTTATGCAGCGCACAGAACTATTAACAAACTTCCTGAAGTATATTGTAGTGGAAGACACATTTGCACATCATGGCATTTTTTTACTGGTGTAGAACTTTTGATTTCGTTCACACCAATCCTGAGCCTTGTGAAATGAGTACAATGCACTAACGTGTCCATCAAATCAACGCTGTAATTCATTTAAAACACGGATTGAGCCAATGTACTGAGAACTATCTTCAACTCTTGCTAGTAAATTATTAATTTACTATCTTGTTAACTCTTGTGGGCGATACGCCGTCTACTTAAGTTGATTTAATGACAACAGATCAGCTATAACAAAGTAACCTCTATTTTGTAGACATGGCGTTGCGCAAAAGGAGGATGAATGCAGTAAATGTGGGTGAGTTGAAAGCACGTGACTAGCACGTGGTCGACAAGGGTCATTGCCCGCCGCACGCCACCGTGCGTGAAGCAAGCAAAATCCAGGACGGTAATGCTTTCCTCAAGACTGGAATAGACATTCCAATAACGATAATTTTTCAAATTCTTTTCCTGTTATAAAATTATTCATTCCTCATTTTCCCATTCAAGAACTTAATTAGGAGAGCTCTGCAAAGTTTATTTGTCAATGGTCTACAAAAACCAGTCACTTGTAAATTTTAAGTTATTTACACTGGGATGGAAAACCAGTAAATAAATCGTTATGAAGAGGGAAAAGAACCTATCAGTGAATGCCTTGTACCGCTTATAAGCAGTTATCTTAGTTAGAATGTTAATGAATTGTTTCTTGTCTAGGAAAAGGATTGGAAAGTGGTTATCATGGCCTAGGATAGTCAAACACTGTTCAGCGAACCGGTTTAGAGAACTCGTGTGAAAGCTACTTATATGTAATTATCTGCAATACATCCACAGATAAAGTATCTAATTTGAGGTAAAGTTTTTATAATGAACATTGTGCTGTGATTAAGTCATATAGTCTCTGATCTCTCGCACCTACGAGTTAACATAATTATATCCTGCGACAGAAGTTCCTCTTAAATCGAATCTTTCAGCAACTAAAAAACAGAATATTGCTTTCAGGACCTGACGATCTGTCTGATATTGCTAATAAATTGTGTTAATGCTTTGTAAAGCCTCGTTATAACATTATGTAATAACGTTGTGTACCTAACGAAGGTTGGATATATGATAGACAGCAATGAAATGTTTCTTCCAAAACTCTTAAGGAAAATTGAATGGGACCCACTTAAAAAGTTTTCACGTTATTTGTATTAAATGATCATTTCCACGACAAAACTTGTCATAATATTGAATACTTCACTGAGTGTGGACATAAATCGTCCTGTTTTTTCGCAATTTCTTTTACTGCACCAGGTATTGAAACGTTTATAGTCATAATACGGCATTTAAATGTTTTACAAATATTTGCCAACATTTATCTTAGGTTCAGAGTAAACATTTTAGCTAAATATTAGTATGAATTTAAAAGTACGATCAATGCATTTCATCTTTTTAAAGAACTTGAAATATTGAAAATTCACATTTCTTCTAATATTTGACGTTTGATGAGCACTATAATCTGTATAGTAAGAAATAGTGTATTAGTACTTACTTCCTAATGTGAAGACCTAACGATCAAGCATTTATATGAAACTACAATAATTTGCAACAGAAGAGTTTTATGCATTAAATTATGCTATAATAAATATTAGTTTTAATAAAAAAATTTAACTTAAACATGATGCGAAGAAATATTGAAATATGTTGAGTTTTTGTATTACATCATTTTGCGCTACCGTGTGGTCATTAAGATCGCGTTGTTTTACTGATACGGAAACTGCTAGCTAATTTAACCCTCCCGAACGCCTATTTCGACTTGAGCAAAGATTGGCTAGAAAAAATTTCATACAAATGAATGGAAACCTAATATTTTTTGCATCACGGAAGTTGTGAGTAATATATATTTTGCTAGTAAGATTTCATGCCCTGAAGTTCAAATCGGAGCCTTGAAGAATACCACAGATAGAATCTTTATAACCAAAGCACATGTAATTACTGAAAGAAAGCTATGTTTATTTTCAATGAGTTCCAAGATGAAAAGTATTCCGGGCCATGATATTGAAACCCTTTTACTGTATACACTGAAATATTTTCTCGCTTTCTATGTGGATATGGATGAAAGCTTTTATTGAATTTATTTTATCTCTTTGTTTACTGTGTGTAATAAGAATGTAAAATAATTACTGGTGTCCGACTGACGTTCGTACTTACGTTATAATATTTACGTACGTTCACGCAGGTCGATCAATTGTCCCGTCCGGACATACGTTATTCTGAAAATGTATTCTGGTAACTATAACCTACCTCACTATTAAAGAAACAACTACTTACACATTTCGCTGTAATATCGGGGGTGGACATTCTATCGTGATACTTATCTGCGCTTTTCTACACTTTGGCATTTACTTTTTAAGCAAGTCCATTTTTTGTCGCATCAGTCAAAAAATTAAACTATTTCCTTATAAATACGAAATTAATCTACCATTCATTAATATTCATATTAATAATAATTATATTATTCATTAATATTCATATTAATAATCATTAATCACGAAAACCGATCTCTCAGCCATCTATTTCGAAGTTAAATTCGTTGTGTTTAGCAAGACGTCAAAAATTTAAAACAAAACCTTTCTATTTCTTATGTTCATGTTATTTTATAACAGGTTTTGTCATTGGCCATACTAGCCTGCTGACCGTCATCTTTCTCTTTTCTCGTACAACACCGGATTGAAAAACGTGACATTGGTTGTCGTATATTTCCTGAATGGAAATGTTAAAAAAGAAAATTTAATACTTCTGATCAAATATTAAATTTTTATTTTCCGTAATATCGTTTATCCCTAATAAAGACTGTTTATAATAATTAATTCTGATGCTCAACGTTCGGAATCCGAAGCCCAGTCCAGCCTCAATCACATGGAAGTCTTGAAATTCGTGTACTAACATTTACGTTTGAATTTTCACTAACGCAGAACAAGGATGCTATGATGTCTGTTGATAAACATAATTTTCTGACCTAGTTTCCATTCCGGATTTAATACCAATAAAAGGGTGTTATTCATATTTTCATACCAAAATAATCCTTGAGATATAGAATATCTCAATACAACATAATATCTTTTTTGTTTTCTTAAAGAACGGTGTAATATAATATTGCTTTTTTGTAGTAATTGAAAACTATAAAACTGACCGGCACCGGAAAACGTCAAATTTACTATTAAAAGTAACAGCATGTTTGAACATAGTGTTCAAGCCGTGCAGCGCCAGGCCAGTGGCCAGCCAGGTGTCCGGGCGGGGCGCGGGTCTTCGGGAGAGGCGCTCCTCCTCTGGAGCCTCTCGGGAGCCGGATCTTCCGCGCCGCGCGGCGTCTCGCGTGTTCCAGATTCGCAGCGCTGGGAACGGACGCACCCGCGCCCCCGCCCCCGCCCCTCCCTTCCCCCTCCGCAGAGAGAGTAGCCTGACAGGCTGATGCGCGCACCGGCGCGGCGGGGAGGCGGAGGCGGAGGCGGCGGAGGAGGGGAGCAGGAGGAGGGCGCGGCTGATGACTCACGTGCCTACCTGCACCGCCTGCCTGTTTCTCTTCCGACGAGTGAAGAATGGCGCAGTAGGCCTGTAATTGAAGGTTATGGACACGCACTCGGAGGAGCAGGTCGTTCACGTCAGCACGCGCTACACCAGACAGGCTCCTAACAACAAGGCGGGAAGCCACGGACCGAATGGGGTGATTAAATGGAACAAACCGAGATTGTATCTCTTGAGAACAATAAGGAAGATTTCAGGGAATATTACTCTCAAAGATTAACACTGACATAAGGAAGTAAAATTAGGTAATGAGCATAACTGCACGGGAAAGCTGCAAATTGAAAATTACCACCAAAGTAAAGCCAACGAATATACAAAAGACGAATAACGAAATATAAACATGTAATTACGCGCTCCGCGTACTGAGCCTGATGTTATGTTTTCAAACTTCATTCTTTGCAGAAGGCCAATCCACAAATTCTGCATATTTATTCACAGCGAAGACTGAATATTTTTAAGGAAGTGAATTTTGAAAGTAATAATATCATAGTCTTGTGTTTCCTACATTCTTTATAAAAGATAGCTAGAGTATCCAAGTTAATATTGTCCTTTTAAAATTTCATTAAGGAGGAAACGGATAATTTAGAAAACTATGAACCGTATCCATTGAAATATTAACTTTATTTTATTTTGGAATTTATTTTGCTACCATCACACGCCTCAGTCCCGTACTGCTGTTGTAACCTCCGTGTTTAATTTAATCGGTCAACCACACAGACCTCTCGCCTAAACAATTATGGAGAAAAAAGAGCGCTTAGAACTCAAAACAAGCAGCACCACGCCGAGGAAAGAAACACTGAACATTCACTCGAAGAAGAAAGGAAACGAGAGGATCGTTGCCCCACATCGACCCTCAATCTGTGCTCTACTGAACCGTCACCAGCGACTACAAAGACGCCGCTACGTGAGGAGGTGCGAGACTGTTGCGACAGGGCAGAGACAGTCTCGGTTTTTTCGCGCCACCTAATGGCTCAGAAGGTTCTTTGCCGCGCAGGAAGGTCCGTCATGCTCAGTGGTGTACTCTTGTTGCTCGTAGTTTCTCAAGTGCCATAAAAGCTTCCAAGCAGAAATGTGATGTCTTTCTCTGGGACACTAGCATAGAGATGAAATGAACGCAAGTTTTGTCTTCATGATTGGAACCTTCAGCCTAGTCGTTTCTCACGCAGCCACAAATATTGCACAATTATTTCACGTGACGATTGATTGATTGTTTCCGCGAGGTATTAGTTGGTAATTAGTGCCGTAAGCGTTTTTACTGCGGAAGGTGGTGGTGATCTCACCCCATTGGATGTCGATCCGGCACCGAACTACAAGTCGCCTTGTTAGGTTTTCCTCGACCAAGTATTTCCCACTACCGGGGCCCCGTCCCAACCGGGACAAGTTCTAAACTCCCGACTGGTATGGAAGTGTAGTGCTTGTAAGTGTAAGAGGTTTCAGACCCTTGTAAGTGTGGGAGGGTTTAAGCGGTAAGTTTGGGACAAGGAAGAGTAACGAAAGGTAACGAGCGGTCAGTGGCCCATTTGTCAGGGTGCTGCTCCGGCATTCGCCTAGTGTTGATCGGAGGAGCCACGGAAAACTACCGGTCAGAGTAGCCGGCTGCTAGAATTCTTCTTCAGGCAGTGCCTGAGTTTAACCTATCTTTGTCGAACATCCTACCACCTTCGGGACTAGAACTTCTAGGTCCTCCCGGTCACAGGCTCTGCCGTAACATCATCATAATTCCAAAACATCGCCACCGTTCCGAACGCGGGACGAAATCGCCCAATGAGGGGCACGCAACTCGGCATTTAGCAGCCGGGGCATCTCCGCAAGGGCGAGGGAACGTGCAGCGCCCACGCACGCGCGTTCCCCGCGCGTCGCAAGATGCACGTGCTGCGCCGACCGCGCGATCCGGCGAGGCGGCGCGGCGGCGCCCGCGGCGCTGGACGCGGCGGCAGCTGCAGCGACCGGTTCCCCAATTAAGGCCAGCGCGCGCCCGCCCCCGCGCCCGCCCCCGCCTCGGTCCCTCATCGAGGCCCTGCGGCCCACACGAAAAAGCCCGCGCGCGGCGGACGAGTCCGTCTCTTCGCCTTGCGATGCACCGGACGGCATTGGATGGTATGCCATTGCGCGGCGGCGCGCCCTGGGCGGCGAGGGGCGCTTGGAGGACGGTGGGGAAAAAGAGGGAAGGATTCGAGACGCATGACCACGGTTTGTAACAAATGTTTTGTTCTAGTTGGTTTGGTTTGTTTCATAACAGTTATTACGACACAAGATTTATACGGTATTTTATTACAATACAATAATGGAGTATTATTAAACGAGGTGGTCAGGCCAAATTTGACAATATATTTATTTATTTAATTTATTGCTTCTCGTTTCACACTTTTGTCTTTCGTGGACTTCAGTGGAGGATTTGATGATCAATCGAGTATTGTAAAAATAATTCTACGATAAGAATATTGTACATTTTATGCACTTAGTAAAAATTCCAATGGAGTAATATTTTCGTTTAAAAGTGACTTTCCGTTTTACGAAAGGCGACAAACGGATGTTGCTAGTAGTTACTGAGATGCCTCTACTTATGGAACATGAATAATTGCTTTCGTAATTGCTCATTACGAAACTAATGACTAATAGTGAGCAAAGGCTTATTAGAATACTTGAGTTGTAATAACTCTTATTATGACACTAATTTCAGTTTCGTTAAGTTTTACTTTTGAATAACGAAAGTGAATAAATAATATAATTAAATTGAATTATATTTGTCTGTTTTATTTTAAGAAAAACATGAGCATCTTTTGGTCGTCGAATGCTCTTTCGTTTTTTATTACAGCATTTCACATTTGAAAGGCTTTTACCGATTAAATAAACTAACTGGTTTAAGAAAAGTATACTGTCTGGAGGAGGATAGCTCATCAGGTAGCTGCGACTCGCGGTTCATTAGCGCGAGTGGTGGTCGTCTCCGTAATTCGTGAGCTCTGGAAATTCGAATGAGATTTCTAGCTAAAACCTAAAAGAACGACAAAAAGAAACTTATGTTATTTTTCTTTAATGTGAAGATTAAAATGACAAGGATGCGAAGAAAGTCACTTTTCCTACTAAACATGTGAAGAACGAATGTATGGTTGGGTATTTATGATTTCTGAAGGTAGGTTTTTGCAACCGGGTGGCAGAACACCATAATTTAGTACATTCAATCTAATTAAATATATTTGCACATTGATGCAATATAATGTATAATAATAATAATAATAATAATAATAATAATAATAATAATAATAATAATAATAATAATAATAATAATAAAATGCTGTCGCGGCGGATGCAAATTATTAGGCACTAATCTCCCGATGATCGGCCCCAACAGTCAAGGTACTTCTCAGAGAACGTGCAGATTGGAAGAGCACGACCCTTCATGGAAAATATCACAATCCCTAAAATAATCCACCAATTCATAAACATACCTCTCTCCAGTGGTTGAAATTGGGACACTTTTACCCTCTCACAAATGAAACCATCGATTGAAGGAATCCCAGCTCTAGTCAAAATTGCATATCTTCGGAGGCACAATCAAGCAGCTAAAATCATTCATAAAAAATTGGCATTAAATAATAGACCAATTAAATATCCTCTTACGATTTATAAATTATCACCTTCAGTAATGAAAAAGTGATTCAAAAATGTAAGTAATGAAATAATGGGGTTGTTCCTGGATAGCCCCATTGTCACCCATAAAACTGGGATTATAATAGCCCGGATATAATGGTTCTCAAAAAAATGAAAAGAATACACTAATTATCGACAAAGGCAATAAAGGGTTAACAAATAACCTGAAAAAGACAGGATCAGAAAAGATAGTCAAATACCAGAATTTGTCAGCGAAAGTTCAATAAGTACGGCGATTGAGTAAGGTTGAAATAGTGCCAATAATTATCTTAGCCACAGGAGTGATGAATCGACTTACTTCTGGTTGACAAAAATAGAATTATCAACAGCAATCAGCCTATCAATTGTCTATCAATTGTGTCAAAAAAATGACACATATTTCCCATATTGCGAAAATACTGAAGTTGAACGACGAACAAAGATGAATTTCTTTTCTTCATCTTAGATCTGTCAAGACTATGTGCATTTGCCCAAGTCTAAGCCTAAGTCATGTGACTAAGTGAACTTGATCATAAAAGATTAAATTAATGGATAATAATAATAATAATAATAATAATAATAATAATAATAATAATAATAACAGTAGCAATAACAACATGTTATGGCTACTGTTTGTGGCTGCTTCGAAGTAATAAACACGTGATTGTCTAACTACACTGCACTACACTTTACAACAAACACTACACTGCATTTCACTTCACTTCTCTTTCTCAGTCTAGGACATTTCACCCCACTTACACGTGTAAAATTAAATAAGATATACGAATTGTAAAATTATTATTTAATTTATATTATTATTCATATTTTTATTATTAAATAATAATTTACAAATTATTATTAAATATTGCATAAAATTAGATTTAAAAAGTGCTGAAACAAAACTGTGGTCCGGATTAAATAATGCCCTCTAACATTTATTTTTGTAACTTGACATGAACCAAGAATCCGTTTTTCTGAAAAATCTTTTTTTTTTTAGATCTTGGGAATTCAAATACAGAGTTTTTTATTTATCCGAGGCCAATAAGGGATTTAAGCTGTCTCCGTTTCGAAAACCGAGACAGCTTAAATGTCCTACTGCGGCACTTTTCTCAATTCCAAATAACAACGCTACATAACAACTCCCGTTGCAATCCTTACTTTCCTTCTCGGGTGCAACGCGATGAAATTTGCCTCGAAATGTACGTTCCTCTCAATGTTTTACCGTGCACGCGCACAAGTATTAGGCAATAAGGCACTTTTCAATATCAACATACGCCACTCGTCCAAGGCACAAGAACTAAGGTGTCCTTGGATGTTAGTGAGGGATACCACTTTGACGGTAATGAAGCGGCAGCCCGTCAGGTATTAGTTCTCACTCTGTTATTTCCGTCCCAACAAGACTATGAGTTAAAGAAAGATTAGCAGACATGTGGAATGACAGGAAATAAAGACGTAAAATGACACCACCAGGCGAGTGGGTTAGACAATCATGGATGGAAATGGTTGATAATGTCATTGCAAGATTCTGATACAGCATCTCCTCCGTAAATGGGACTACGAGTGATAGAGTAAGCTTGCTCTTTCTTAACACATAAAAAACATCTTTAAAGCTTGAAATTAACTCCTATAAATGTTTGTGTTCGGTATGATTATACAATAAGATGAAACAAAATAATCATTTGTAATAAACTGATTGATGAGAATTTCGAACACATTGCGTCTACCTTCAGCACCCCATTGGGGTGTATATTGAACCATATACGTCCACTTGCGGACTTGCGGGCTCCTCGGATCTGGGGCCCAGAGATTCTGAGCTCCTTCACGGCAAAACACACACATACACACGCCGCGAAAGACAAAGGATAAACATATGTATGCATCCCCGGGATGGGATTCTAACGCGTGATCCTCCGTACCCCTTTCGGAACCACTTCGTACCAAGACGCTGAGTCGGTAATACTCTCTTAGTCATCTCGGCCATTCAGTTGGACTTGTATTGCCTTGAAATAATAAAGTGATAAGTAAAACGAAACACAACTACCACGCGTGACGCGCGTAGGTTAATTGTGATTGAAGTTTATGAATGTAATATAACAAGTGCCATGAAACATCTTTACATGCTCAATCGTGAAGGAAGTGGCATGGTAATAAGTTCTCTTATTACATTTAGTTCCACAAGAGGACTAAATCTGACTTGATCTCTCAGAGGACGCCGGTAGCGCATGAAAAACTAATGACGGATGTTCGTGGTGGAAACAGGTTTTTGAGTAATGGTGGGAAAGGATAGAATATTATACTCGTACATTAATGCATTAGGTCCTTAACTACCCAGGATCTAGTTCCTTGAAACACATTCACCCACAAAAAGCTAATTGAAGGACTGCTGAGCAGCTCTAGCAAACGGAAATGAAGTATAAAACAGCAATAAAAGACGATAGAGATACGAGTATTTTAAAGGAATACGCTGTAAATAAATGTGATTTATGTGCACTGGTATCAACGTCAAAGGTCAGTATTTAAATTGCATATGCTATTTTAATTAATTATGCTTTTTTTATTGATTCTTGTATGGCTGTAGTATAAGTTTTCCAGTTATCCCACAGCTATACCCCCAAAAAAATGTCCAATTGGTTTTCACTTTCCATATTTTGCAAATTTTATTTACTGAGTAGTAATCATATCAAATCCCTTAAAAGTGAAAATCATTTTACGAAAATAAACATCTATCAACACTCTTCCTCGGCGATCAACTCTCTATTATTGGTCCTCATCGTCCATTTCGTTTTTCAACCAATTAAGGCAGACCTGTGCTTCCGGTAAAACCACCATACATTAACTGATCATTTTGTCTCGTTACCGCACTTCCGGCAACAAGTGAAAATCAATATATTACTCGAATACAGAAGCATATCACGAGAAAGTTGTGAGGAGTCCCGTCCCCGCACCGCGCCGCGCCGCGCCGCCACTCAGAGACAAAAAAGAGAAATGAAGGAGCGCAGGGAACAGGGCATCGTCTGTCCGGCGCTGGACCTGCAACTTTCCGTTTCCGGTCAGTGCCACCGCCCGCGTTGAGCTTTCTCCGCCCGCTCGGGCACACGGAGGGACGTGCTACGGTTTGGACGGGAGCATCGCAACCCGAAATTACGCCAAGGCGGCGCCACTTTATGTAACCGCACCGCGTGTGCGTTGCGGCGCTCTGCGGCCTGGCACTGGCCGTTCCCGCCCTAATGAGTCTCTTTCGTGAGACCAATTTCGAGAGAAACCGAAAGTTCTTAGACGACGTGTTTTGTGGTGCATGTTCACGATGAGTCTACGGAAATAAATAGTGGGTGTGTAATGGTGAGTTAAACACATTTCTTTTAGAAAAAAATACAATGTTTCCTAATATTTGATGAATGTTGATCATTAAGTTTCTTCGAAAGGCACATCTTTTAAATTCATGGGAAATTTACTAGTATTTGACGCAATAATCGCCTTTGCTGAAACGAGGAGGAGAAATGTGATGGTGGTAAAAATAGAGTACATCTTAAAAAATAATAAAATTTCAGAATATATTCAGAATAATTGGTTTATTTATTAGTAGTAGAGTAATACAGTAATCGCTTCCGAATATATCCTCAATCAGCATAATTTTGTCTAAATGAAGTATTACTTAATTGAATGAATGATTGGTTGATGACTGAATGATTAGTGGGTCTGTAGTGATGAGCGTCAACTGCTAAGGTCGTCCCGTAAGTGTAGTGAATTTTTCCCTCGGGGGGTGGAGGTGATTTTCCCCCGCTGAATGGCGAGATCCGGCGCCAACCAGGTATCTCCCCATCAGCGCGGCACCGCCCCAACCGGATCAAGTTCAAAGCTGCCGACTGATCTCCCGAAATGTGTGGTAGTGTAGCGCATGTGCCCTTGGATGTCAGTGAGAGATACCACTATCAACCAACGGATACCAAAGATCGCGCGCAGACTTTGGCCCGTTTGTTAGGTACTGCTCCAGTATTCGCCTAGTGTTGATCGGACAAGACAAGGAAAGTTACCGATCAGAGCAGCCGGCCGCTGGAAATTTCCAGACAGTGGCTGAATTCGACCTAGCTGACAAGCAAATTGAACAAAATTCATATTGCTGATAACGAAAATGTGAATAAATCTTGTCCCTATATAGAGTAAATTACTTCCTCTAACACATTGTCTAGTTAGAATCCATGTTCTGTGGGTCCTTTATATCGGAAAATCGATTGACAGCAATTGTCTGTCCATTCGTCTGTCTGAACAATGCTAGCGACTTAATCGTAAGTAGGATTTTTACCAAAATTTATAATCCCCAATTGATCTGATATCCGTTGAATTTGAAACAGATATTTTCTTCACTAGAAATCCCTGAGACATTTTCAAAAAATGGCGCCAAATGTTTTGATTAAATATTGACCTCGGATATCGTAAAGGTCTTTAAGAGAATGGTGCAGGTCTCATTTTCGTTGAAATCTCTGATTTTTTGAAAATTCCAAAAATTCAAAATTTTTTCAGCATCTTCCTACAATTTCAATTATGAAGATACATTTTATAAAAATGAAATTTGTTCTTCAGAAATAGATATTTAAATAAGGTCATGTTCAATTTTTCGAAAATATGAGAATTTTGGCGTAATTTTTCGTCAATCAGAGACAATTTTCAAACTTTAAACAATTACATTCTCAGAAAAGGCTCCAATTTTTTTCTTTAAATCTTTTCCTTGTCTTGCAAGGAATTGCAAAGAAGCCCAGATGGTTCCATTTTAGGCTCACTCTCTGTATTTCGAAAATTGCAAACAATTCGGAATTGACAATTCGATATTTGCGTGCTTCGTATCATGCGTTGTCAGTTCGCAAAGTGGCAACACAGTCGTTTCAAAATTCTTCTAGTTCATCCCATTGTTGTCGGTCGTGATGATGTATGATGAAGATAGCATTCTTATGAAAGGGGATGAATACATTGAAGGAAGGAAATAAATTTAACTTACAACTAAAACACACTTCTTTAATTTAAGATCGCTTTGATCGCTGATTATGGTATTCAAAAATTCAAAGCTCACTTCAACGTAATGAAGGCAGTCTTCTGTGAAATTATTTTTACTTTTCTGTATCATATGTTGCAAATACTGTAACAGTTAAATTTATTCATGTTTGTTACATCTGTAAAAGTAAGAAATGACTACGTTCCTTACAATCGAAATACTGATATGTACCATAAGCGCTTCGTTTGAATGTGTTGAATTTGACTTTCCAAGTTTCAGACGAAGTGCTAGTAGGACAGATATTGCAATATTTCAATATTACGTGTGTATTTCCAATAATGCGAAAAGTAAGTGCTCTTTTAGCATAGTAGCATTGTATAGCATAGCTCTTGTAGCATAGTAGTAGCATTCGTCTCGTAGTATAGTCTCTGGTAGCACCGCTAGAAAAAAAAACTTTTAAAATCTTATGATGACCCTGTGCAATATGTTATTTAACTTTGTTTATTCAAGGTGGCAATGTCAATTGTCAACATTATATTTTTAGCATACTCTTTTATACGCCAAGAGAGACATTCAATGTTTTATTAGTAGCGTAAAAAATATTATCATGTGTCACAAAAAACTCAAACATCAGGACACAACGATGAGACTTTTAGGTAGCCCTACATTATTATCCTACAACTATACAATTGAAGATCGAGATTTTTCCTTCAAATATAATTGTTTATGGACAACAAATTTCTTCATTCAGATCATGTAGTTTTTTTTTGTTTTTTTTTTTAATTTTTTAGTAGTCTTCGTACAATATTTGCAATTTTAAAAATTACAGAAAACATGATTTCCTCACATTTTTTCTTAAAATTTTTGGTAGGGTTAGTTGCAAATTAACCCTTTACAATTACATAAACGCAATATAGCTCTACTCTTTTGTGTTGTTTTTTTTTTCAAAAATTACACTAATGAAATTTTTCAATATCTCTCACGCCATTAATATGCACATTTCAACGGATTTCTATACATTATTGCATTTCGGAGTGGATGCTCTTCAAATTACTTCAAATGTAGTTTTTCGAAAACTCCATAGATTCCTGTGAAAAAGAGCTTCAAATTTCGCATTTACAGTAACGCTTAACGCCATTTTGTTAAAGCCGGGTCAAAATTTTTCAATGAAAATTGCAATTTTGGTCAAGGTCTTCGCCTTCTCTAATATTCTTAAAATAATATTTCGGTTCAACTATTAGGAAACCGAAACGTAGAGAAATGTCTAAAAATGTACTTTGGGCGGTAAATCAAAGCAACAAAGAAAGGCAAGACACTACAGTACCAGTCCACACCAAGGAAATTAGAAACCTTTACTATGAGAAAGTCTCTGCCATTCTGTAGCACCTCTAGTTTGATATGGTGCACTTGTTTAGTCCCCAATTAAATATTGCTATTTAAACCTATTCCATTCCGTTAAGAGCGACGGCATGTTACACGAAACTTGTGATTGGCTAATAAACTCCCTAAAGGTAATAAGAAAATGAGTAATAACTTCTTTTAGAATAGCATTGAGTAAATTACATTAATCAATCTTCAAATGACAAAAGGGAGTCAATGTCGCCTTCTAAGAATTGTAGCATCTGTAACTCCGCGCCCCCCAATGAGAGACAACGGATTACGTCAGCGAAATTATTATTATTATTATTATTATCATTATTATTACTAGCAGTAGTAGCTTAGTAGAAGTTGCAGCAACTTGCTGAATGACACTGCACAAGGCAGATTATAAATCCCGAAGGCTTCGGACTCCCGTACACATTTACTGAACTTCCATGTATTTAAAGGAAGTTGCAGACATTCCGCAGACTAAGCGGTCATAAAAGTTTTTTGCCTCTACACATTTTGTTCGTAATATTACTTACGTTATTTGTAGGTAGTTGTTACTTTCTAAATTATATACACCGAATAACTGCTACACTGTACCATGCAAAAAATTTTCAAAATTGAATATGTAATTTAGTGAAGCATCTTCAAAAAAAATTATTGAGATATACATTTTCCCGCTTAAATTAATTTCATATTTAAGGTTACATTAAACGATTATTATATGAAATTACGAGTATCAAATTATTATTTCTCTAAAGAAGATAAGTTAATATGTGATTTTATCTATCCAGCAAGTTTTTATAGAGAACGCTACTATTACAACACCGCTGATATTTAGGTAAATACCCATTGTTTCCTTGTTTACCTTGGACTAAATACAGTTTTATTTATACAATTTACGATTATCTGAACTAAATCCCGTTAATTTTATTGAGCCTATTTCAACGTTAATGCGTATTTGTGTCTATTTTACTTTTAAAAACCTAAAATGAGACTAATTTGCCTAATTTCTTTCGCCTGTGGCTACTTTTTACTTTTTTCTTGTGTCGGCACAACAAACACAGATTGTGTTAATTTTCCGTTGCGTTAATCTGTAAGATAGGGAGAAATGTATACAGAGGACAAGGATCTTAAAACAAAAGTCTCCATGGCACTACTTCCTGACTTCATGGAAAAGCCTGTCTCCACTTCGAAGATGAAGCGATTGAATTTCCGCGAAAGAAAAGTGATCTTTATCGATAAGGGACATACATTTTCTCTTGAAAACTTGGAGAAACTATTAGTAATTTATTGGGATCATAGAATTTAAAAATACGCGCACAGAGTACACTTCACCTAATAGTACGTCACACAAAGTTTTTAACTGTTTTTGACGTTAAAAAATAAATACATTGTTTCTGTCAATACAATTGATTTTTTAAATATATTTATTACCTGTACAAAACACAATAGTTTTCAGGAGTTTGAAATATATATTAAACGTTAACGTGTCAAGGCAATACCAGAGATACATTCAGGTAATAGAATGTAGTACCTGTCTTAATTTAAAATAACGGGAAAAATATACGATGAAAAATAGGCAATTTTTGAAAACGAATATTGTTGTAAGAACAAGATTGATGAATAAACATAATATTTAAATAATTATTATTTAAGGAGCCGAAATGCGTATTTTGGAAATGAGATCAAATGCGATTAGAAATGTAATTTTTATCTAAATTAAAATGAAATGAAGGAGCATTAGAAACATTTGAAAATAAGTTTATAGACTGTAATATTTATAAATTTATTATTTCTTTCAATTTATATTTCTCTATGGATTTCATTTTTTGAAATACAATATTCAGCTTTTAATTTTTTCTGGAGAATTTATTTTGAATAACTTGTTACATGCATGTGTTCGAGATGATTTGATAATAGATTTATAAATTGAAATGCCGCAATTAATTTTTAATTTGGAATATTTATTAATTACGGGACTATTTTTTTGTCTTTACTGAAATATTTTGTATACGTGCTTTCCATGATAAGCGTCGATTTAAGTATAAACCAAAATATTTAAGCTGGATATTATTATTTATCCAAGGAATAAAAATATTAATAAAAGAGGTGGAGAATTGAATGGTTTACCAAGACTAAATCATTTTGCTTGTGTTTTCGTAGGGTTGATTTTAATTCTCCAAAGTTGAGTCGATTTAATAAATCTTTTAACTGAAGTTTGTAAGACATTAGTGCAAAAATTATATTTTTAGGTGAAGAAATTACTGCTGTATCATCAGTGTAAAGAGCAATTGAAGTAGAAGAGGTGAAAGAATACCGGTTATATATAACTTGAAAATTGATATGTTAATATGTAAACTATTACACTTCGGGAACATTGGATTTTGAAAAACTTAGTCGTTTTAAAATGACCTCTATGGAGTACAGACAAAACATTATTCTATTATTCTAAAACAAAATGGTCGAAAGTCCACTTGAAATATAATATTACCTTTAATAAGAACTACACCTTCCAAAGATCAAAGTCCGTTTAATGCAGGTCGCGAAGAGAGCTCGTGTGTCTTTGTGCGTATGATACATAGTGAATCTACAACGCACGTTAAAGCAAAGCTCGCGTGTCACACGCATAAAACGTTAAAACGATTTTCTCCACAATTGATGATCCCCGATCGATCTGAACGAACTTAACACCTTTAGAATCTGAAACGGAAATCTGATTGTAGAGGGTACTTTATATGACGCCTCAGCATTTTCTAAATTGTCTGAAAAATGGCCCCAAATTCTTTGATTAAACTTTGTCCTCGGATAGAATAAAGAACTCTTTGAAAACTAACCTGGTTATCATTATCAATAAAATCACTGATTTTTCGAAAATTGCGAAAGATCAAATGTTTTTCCGAGTCTTCTTAAAATTACAATATTCAAGAGATTACTTCCTCGCACTTACTACGCAAGAAGAGATAATATTGTAATCGTGCGCCGGAAAATGGCGAATTTTCGAAAGAATTTTTTTCTGTCGAAAATTGCTGAACCCTGGTAAGGAAAAAGTGGATAAATCTTGTTTCTTTACATAGTAAAACACTTCATCTCACACGTTGTGTAGTCAGAACCCGAGTTTTGTGACCCCTTCATACCGATAAATCGTTTGACATTAAAACGCCTGTTTGTCAATATGTCTCTCTGTTTGTTTCTCTCTGGTCAACATAATCGCCTTTACCGTTCAAACATACCGATTTTCTTCAAAATTGATATTCCTCGATCGAATTAAATGAACTCGAAGCTCCTTGAGTTTAAAAAGAATATATAAATTTTTGGGAATATAAAGAATCAACATTTTCATCTTTTCTCAAAACTGGTTCTAAATGTTACTTTCTTGCTACGGAGAACAGAGAAAGTTATGTAATGCTGTGCGGAAAAACTGCGAATTATCGGCAGAAAACTCATATTACAGGGCCCTGGTAAAGAAAAAGTGGATAAATCCAGTTGCTAAATTAGGGGGGGGGGATCCTGTAACACGTGGTATAGCCAGAATGTTTTTGAAGTCCTTCATACCGAAAAATCGAATGACGGCATAACGCCTGTCTGTCCGTCCGTCTGTGAACAACGCTAGCGGTTGAACTATTCAGCTGATTTTCTCCAACATTGTTATTCCTCAATTGATCAGGCTGATGTCGCGGCACCTTGAATTTGAAACCGATATTCTAATTTTCTTGGGGGGGGGGATCTTTACCTGAACGCTCTGGGACATTTATCAAATTTTCAAAAAAAATTGCTCCATTTTTTATTAAATTTTGTTGTTGGATAGTGTGAATTACGTTAAGAGAATGGTGGAAACCTCATGTTCGTTAAAAAAAAAACGATTTTTCGAAGAGTGCAAAAGTTCAAAATACTTTCGGAGTCTTCTTACAGCTAAAATATTGAAGATATATATTTTTCATAATTAAATATGTTTCTTAACGACAGTTTTTAAAATAATATCATGTATAATTTTTCGAAAATTTGAGTACTTTCGCGTTATTTTGCGTGAAAATACGGTCGACAAAGTACGTGATGTTTTAGCCCCACTAGTTTTGATTAAACTTTGCTCTCCAATAGAGAATGGTGCAGGTCTCATTTTCATTAAAATCCCTTATTTAAGAAAACTATAATACTGAAGATATGAGTTTTTTCTTCAAATAGAATTAACTTCTCCATAACTAGTTCTTTCCTTAATGTATGGCAATTTTTAATATCTTCGAAACATTTTTCTCAAGAAAGGCACAAAATGTTTAGATTAAATTTTGACCTTAGTTAGGATAAATGACGCTTAAAAGAATGGTGCAGATCTCATGTTCGTTGAAATCCCTGATTTTTCGAAAGTTGAAAAAATTTTAAGTTTTTTCGGTGTCTTCCTTAAACTAGAATTGTGAAGATACAATTCATTTCATGGACACATATAATTTCATTCAACGTTCAAAATGACATTAATGCCATTTTTATTTATAATTTTTATTTTTTAAACTTATACAAATGTGTTTTTTACTTTCTCATATACGTACGTTTATACGGAGTAATATACGTTGAACAGAGAAAGTCATGTAATGCTACGTGAAAAAACGGGGAATTTTTGGAAGAAATAAATTCATTGCCGGGCCCTGATAACGAGAAAGTACACAAATTCGAATGCTAAATTAAGATAAAAAAATCCTCTAATACGTAGTGTAGCCAGAATCCCAGTTTTGTGGATCGTTGATGCCAAAAAAAAAAAAACAAAAAAAAACAATTGAAAACAAAACCATCCGTCCGTCCATCTTTCTATGAACACTACTAGCGCCTAAACCATGCGTACGATCTTTTCCAAATTGAATAAACCCCTGTCCATCTGGCTCTAGTTGATGCTTTGAAATTTTGAAAAACATTCTTTAAAATTGGGGGTACGTTACATGAAGCCCCTCAGACATTTTCAAAATGTTCTCAAAAATGGCTACAAATTGTCTCTTTAAATTTCTTGAAAGAATAGAGAAAAATACACTTATATAGGTGGCATTGGTCCGATTTTCACGGTTAACGCTGAATTTTCGAATATTGCAGAAGTTTTGAATTTTTTTTTTTTTTTTTTTTTGCGTCTCCCTACAGCTACGAACTTGAAGACAGAGATTTTTCCTTCAAATGAAATCTGTTATACATAATTAGTTCTTTCATTAAGGTCAAGTACATTTTTGTTTGAAAATTTTAGTAGATTTCGTGCAATAGCGAGTGCAATATTAAAAAATAACAAAAAAGATTTTCTCAAAAACGGCTACAAATTGGTTTTAATTTTTGGTAGGGGTAATGCCAAATGTACCCTTTACGATGACATAAACGCCATATTTGTCTATTCTTTCATTTTTTCAGAACTTACAAAAATGTATTTTTTTTTACTTGTGTCTCACATCGGTAATATTTTTATTACAGGCAATTTAGTCACATTATTATATTTCCGGGTAAATGTGCTTTAAATGATATCAAAGTAAGTTTATCGAAAACAACAGTTTTCTGTTAAAATGAGCTCAAATTTCCGCATTTTCAGAAACGCTGAATCGCCATTTTCTCAAAAATGGCTCCAATTGTTTTCTTCAAACTTTTCGTACGGATGCACTCTTTGATATGACCCTAAGTTCATTTCGGTGTATTCCTTTGTTTTTTCAAAAATACACAAATGTATTTTTTTTAAATATCTCTCACGACGTTAATATGCACGTTTCCATCGATTTGTATTCCTTATTGCATTTGTGAGTGGACGTGCGTTAAATGACTTTAAATGAAGTGAAATCTCAAATCTTCTCTGTGAACATTTGTTCAAAATTGCGCATTGTCAGAAATGTTAAAACCATATATGACTCCCAATTTTTCAATGAAAATTGAACTGTTTTCCTCATCTGTAATATTCTCACAGACTTATTTCAATTCTCTTATTAGGGGATCCAAATATTGAGAAAATGAATCAAAATTACGTTTTGGTGAAGATAGGTAGCAGCTTGGAAGAGGATGGCGCAATACCGGAAAGCTAGCCTGGATTAAAAAGATTAGAAAAATATTGCGAGAAAATGGCATTCTTTAGCACCACTAGTTTTGTTAATGGATTCTTTTTTAAATTAAATTTGTTCTAACAAAATAAGATGTTTAAAAAAGGAGAAGGACTTTTTTAAAACTAGTCGTGCTAAATAATAGCACACACTTTCTCGTATTAATTTTCTATTATCTTTGCTCTGGGCTAGCCCTTTGAATTTGCCACAGACTCTTGCCAGCTGTCATATATCGCCGCCCAAAGTATATTTTCTTTTTTTTTTAATTTTCTCAATTTTTCTTCTTTTTCTGCGAGTGGAACCACACTATGCGGCGTCTCTCGCACCCAAATTTCCATCTTCTTCTATCTTACCAATCATCATCTTCGATGTGACGATCTCTCATTGTCGCACACCATCATACCACGTGAGTCTTGGTCTACCTCTCTTTCTGTACATTGGGACCTGCCACCTCCAAGTTATTAATGGCCATCTTTCCTCTGGCATTCTTCTAAGATGCCCATACCATTTTAACCTTCTCCCTTCTATTATATCCATTATATCCGAAATGGCACCCATTTGCTGCTTTATATTTTCATTCCTGATTCTTTCCATTAACGTTACACTACGGCTGCGTCTCCAAAACTCCATTTACATAGGCTTTATTCTCATTGTTTTTTTAGATCTTCCACAACTCAGCACCATACAGTAATATACTTTCCTCAATTGCTTTATAAATTCTAATTTTAACTCTATTAGCAATATTTTTATTCCATATTATTGAATGCAATCGCCGAATAGCAGATTTTCCTTGCCTAATGCGATGTATAATTTCTCCTTCACTACCCCCTTGGCCTGATAAAATTGTTCCTAAATACCTATATGTGTGACAACTCTTAACAACCGAGCCATCTTTCATTACTAAATATTTTCCTGTTCTTCCTACCACCATGTACTGTCTTCTTGAAATTGATTTTCAAGCCCCATTTCCATATTCCTCATTTAATTTCCTTAACATAAAATGTGCATCGTCTTCATCCTCTGCGAATGGTCATCTGCAAAATTGAGTAAATGTAACATATTGTCATTTAATTTTATTCCCATCCTTTCACATTTTATCTTCCAATTTATTAGAGCTTCTTCTAGATAGATTTTGAAGAGGGTTGGTGCAATACAACACCCCTCTCTTTGCCCTTTATCTTGATTTCTTTTGATATGCTATTTCCTAGTTTGACAAGCGATATTGTCCGTATATAACTCTCTAATGGCCTTCCTATTAATATGTTGGGTTTTCCATTGCCATCCACAATTCTGAAACAAGGACACTGTCGTACGCCTTTTGCAAGTCAATATAGACTAGATGTGTCTCCAGGTTATGCGCCAGCCATTATCTGTAACTTGTCGGATGTCAGTAAATATATTATCTATACAGGATCTACCTGATTGAAAACCACTCTGGTCTTCCATTTCACTTATTTCATTTTCTAATCTATTTTTAATAATTTTACCGTATATTTTACCAAGGAAACCCAGGACGGTTATACCACGATATTTGGAGCATTCCTTCTTATCTGCTTTTTTTTTAATATATTGGAGATGTAGCCCACTTTAAAGACTTCAGGTATCCCACAGCCCTTGAGGCACGCATTAAATAATTCCGAAAGCTGTTCGAACAACACCGATGGAGCTGATTTTATTAGTTCTCAATTTTTCGGTTTCCTAATTGTAGACCCGAAATATTACTTTATGAATATTAAAGAAGAGTAAAACCTCGAACTAAATGGCAATTTTCATTGACAAAATTTAGAGACCTTTTTTAAGAAAATGGCTTTTAGGCTTTACTGTAAATGCGAAATTTGAATCTTTTTACAAAAAATTTTTGAGTTTTCGAAAAACTTCATTTAAAGTAATTTGAAGTACTTAACTCTCATTCAGGATCACATTCTTTCATTTAAAGGAAAAAATACTACAATCGGTTCAGTAGAAGCTCTAAACGAAGCCATGGCAGAATACCTTATTTAAAAAAAAAATAAGTTTTATGTCATATTAAACAGTGTAATTACTTGTTGGGAAAATGTGGAGTTGCTTATGAGAAAATGGAGTTTGAGCGTTTCTGAAAATGCTGTTAGGTTGAACAAATTTGGAACGAAATTTGGAGGAAAATACACGTTTTGGGGTCCCCTGATACCGAAAAATATTTGTTTCAAAATGTCCGTCCGCCCGTCCGTCCGTCCGTCTGTAAGTCTGTGAACAGCACTAGCATCTAAATCATAGGTAGGATTTGTTTCAAAATGGATACTCCCCAATCGATCTGGCTCGACGCGACGCGCTGCGATTTTGAAAAGCTACTTTCACAATTTGGGGGTACTTTACATGACATTTTCAAAATTTTCTCAAAAAACGGCTCCAAATTCTTTCTTTAAATTTCTTGTAAAAATAGTGTAAAATACAGATACGATATATAAAATACAAATTGTAGGTGGCATAGGTTTGATTTTCACGGTTTACTCTGATTTTTCGAAAATTTCAACGGTTTAATTTCTTTCGGCATCTTCCTAAACTATAAAATTAAAGAACCGTCATGATTTTTATTATGAACGCTGCGAGAAAGTGACGAAATGACGCAATTCTTCGTGCAGAAAAGATTATTTGCACCAGAAAATGTTGCATGATGAACGATTTAATGTATCAGAAAAGGCCTTTTAAAATAAGTATTTACAAAAAAGGATTAAAGACAATAATATAAAAATAAGTTCTTGAAGTTAATATGTTGTTCTGAAGCAATTAACTGATGTAACGGCGCTTCCTGTGACTATAATTTCCACCAATTTAACGTTTACAAAGAAAGATGCCGTTACCTGATCACTCAGTACCGCTTGCAAGCAAACGACTCATTGGTCAACATTTATTTCTCCTCCCCGTTAACAGACGTATTTGTAGGAACTTTAAAAATTTGAATTTACCGAACATCGGAGAAGTCTTTCACCATTACTAAATGTTTACTAAAGGTCTGGAACGTAAGGAACAAACGTTTAAGTCATCACTTCATTGTAGAGGATGACGCGACCAAACTTTCTTAACTAAATAGAAACGAAGGTGAGACCTGGAGAAAGGAGTAAATATCAGTGATTCAGTTGAAATAAATTTCTGAATTCGTTATACCATAAGCATATTTTTAAATCTCACACAAACTAAACTTTCATTTTCGATTTAGCAGATATTTCGACACATATTTTCCCTCGTACTATTACATATTAAGATATATTTTAATACCCTTCTATGAATTTTATTAACATCTGCCTCACTTGAGCATACCAATGAGATATATTTTAACATCCTGACAAATATTAATTTCTTTTGTTTGCCCTGCTTTTCTCATGCCCGATCACACTTATATTAACATTTTCTGGACAAATCTTATTTTTCTGGGTTCGAACACAGTTTACTTACCCCCAATATTGCTGAACGTTGATGGGCCGATCATACGAAGCGGAAAAATCCTTGAGAATTATGTCAACTATATTAGGATTGCACTTTATATTCTATTTAATAATCAGCCTTGTTTTCATAAAAAGGAAATAGCATTTATTATATTAATTTATATAATATAAATAAATGAATGTACACTAATTTGGCTGCAAATAAATTATTTACATTGTCTTACTCTTTTTTTCTTCAGATCTGAAAATGGATACTAAAGCATGGAGCTTACAGCAATATCTTAGTCCACTCTTGATTTTTTCGGATTCTCCCGCACCGCGATGATTATTCTTTCTTCCTTATCACCTAATATGTTTTCGTATTATATTTACTGATGCTGTCCAAAGTCATACTATTCCGAACTTTCCCTAATTATCACCGCAAATGGGTGCCTAATACCGAATCCTTTCCTCTCAATTATTCATGTTTCTTTACTATGTCAAATTATATGAACTAATTCCTATTCTTAATACCGAACTTATCTATTTCTCTAATGCCATCACTAATAAAACTATGTTCCCTCGTCGGCTAACAAAAACAAAGTTTCATACTGCTTCTTCAGCTGCGATCAAATTAAACGATGTTGCTCGTTCGATGTCTAGAATTAGAGAGAGCGTTTTTTCACTCTAGACTGGATCCTTAACCCCCATTTCATTGTTTCTTTTTTTGTACATTCCCATCTATATATGCCACGGTATTTATGCCCGGTATTTTCAATAGACGTCTACAAGTGGCTTTACATGGTCAAATCTTGCATGTGCCGCAACGCCATGTTATTTTTCTCTTGATCGCTACGATAGGCACTCGATACTTTCATATAAAAGTTCCTTGAATTAAAATTACATAGGGTTCCTTGGTGTACAACAATATAATACTCCAATTTTATGCACTGAGTGAATATACTACTTAAAATCATGAAGCCTAAAAAATGTCTTTTTAACATTGTTTGCGAGTTTAAAATTGTATTACAAATACTAATAACAATATGTCATATTCCAGGGAACTATCAGCTATTTTTTTCCTAGGGCTTTTATCCAGCCGACAGCCGGTTGCCCTTTACGTCCCGAAGGGACGCATATTCGACCATACACTAGACAAACACTTACGGGCTCCTCTGATCTGGGGTCAGCAGAACGCGAGGCCCTCCGCGACAACACACACACAAAGTCAAGGGACAAGCAGCCATGCCCAAGGCGGGACTCGAACCCGCGACCCTTCGGACCGAAGCGCTGAGTCGGTACTCGCTCTTAGTCACCTCGGCCATCCAGGTCGGCAACTTTCTGCTATTCCGTTTTTAAGATAAAGGAATATCTTGATTAAATCATGTGTTTGTATTATTAAGTTATATCTTCAGTTTTAATTAATTTTATTAGACTTTTTATTACAAAATTTCGATCCCATTATTTTTGTTTACCTGAAAGATATTAGTTTTCCTATTACTCTTTTGATGTCTTGCTTTCTTTTATTAATCAACTACCTACATGAATAATTAAAAACAGTAAAACAATTCATAAACCTCGAATAAATGGCTCCTTTTTAGTTTAACGGCAGCAACATGAATATTTTAAAATTCAAAATATCTGAAACAATTATCCGAAAATTAGTCTGTTACCCTGAGACTGGAGTGTAAATGTAATATCTAGCCGAGTATGTTAAAAAGTTATCGAGAAGTGTACGCGAGTTCTGCATTCCGCCACATAAAAGAAGCCCGGTCAAAAAGCAGTATTTGCTTTATCAGAAAAACGTTCACCGCGGCTGCCAGCAGCGCCGATGTAGGGCACCAAAAGCATCCGTAGCAAGACGATCAGGATCACGTCCGGAGAACGTTGTGGTTTGATGGGCACCGACCGAAGGCGACAAAAGGCCGCTTGAGCCAAGCGGTCTGTGGCCTGTTCCACCCCAAATATTCAACAGGACACACTCTGCACTGTCCTCTATTGTTTCGTAATCACCCCTTACCTCCCTTCGTTAATTGTCTCCAGTAGTTTTTGTAGAAGTTTTCGGTTAGTCAAGCTTTGTTTCTTTATGATGATCCACAAATCAGAAAGAACTCCACTTATCAGTTGGAGAATATTTTCTCTAGAGTGATGAGTTGGTGGTATAGTTGGGTTGTTAAGTAGCGAGAAACAGAAGAAATATAACAAGGTCATATTAACATACTAATATAATTTTAAAATAGGAAGTTGCACCGAACTACCACCGAACATGTTTGCCGCATGTTAAAACCTAGGAACGTGTACATTAAGCAATTGTAGAAAAGTATTCCTAAAAACTGTGTTTCTTTAGTACTTTGTCTAATCTTACTTTGTAGTAATTTTTGCGACATGGCTGAATTATAATCTCGCGTATGCATTTTTTTTTGCTTCAGGTCGCATGCAACTAACTACGCACACGTCATTAACTTTTCCAATACTACATCATATTAAATTTATATTCATTAAAGAAATAGTCTTTGGAAGAATCGTTTTTATGAACTCGACGAAGCTCAGTTCATTACTAGGTTCAGGTGTGTTGTCGCGGAAGACCTTGTGAGTCCGCTGACCACAGACTGAGGAGCCCGCAAGAATCCACTGTAAAAGGTTATATGTGTCTCCCATGAGGGACATAGTGAATACCCGGAGCGGATAGCAGTAATTGGCATCCCTAGAAAGGTGAAAAAAACGCGCTCCAAAGAAGAAACAAGAACAGAACATTGAGTTGTGTGTTTATTCTTGCTAGAAGATTACTTCAAACTAATGGCATGCAGCAGCAAAAATGTTGCAGAACAAAGGATGAAATTCAATTACAAACATACAGAGACGCACAGACACAATCATACCCGAGGTGGGACTTGAACCAGCAGTCCTTCGGTTCGAGACCGCCAGAGCACTACTGCATTAGCGATCTCGGCTACCCGGATTGCTGCATTGTAAATTAGTAATATTTTCTTTCTATTTTTCCCGATTTCCCGGATATCTAATGAAACTATAAACACCTCTCACAAGGCCGAAGGCTGTACTTTTTTATAATTTCTGCGCGCATTAGAAATAAGTAATATAGATAACAATTTGATGGCAAGGCATCCTATTCTATATTAAAATTTAGTTTGACTTGTCGCCAGTGTATTCACAGGTCCTTGATAAGTGGGTAGACTCGTCGTGTAAGAAACTCTGACTCTTAAATGATTGCCAAAAAAGCCCTTGTTATCTCTGCAAGTCTCCAGAAAAGTCACTTATTCCTAAAGAAGAATATAAATATTTAATAAAGAATTTTATTTGAGTTTTAGAGAGCTTAAGAATTCTTGTCATATCACCTTTTCCATAGCTTACCTTAAACGCCTGCTTTAACTCACATTCACATGAGAAAACGATGTTTAACTATTAGTGTTACAGAATGGCATAAATTTTCTCGGACCAGCAAGTTTTCTATTATTTTTTTTTTTAGTCTGGGCTAGGTTTTCAAACTTGTCACATACTCTTGCCAGCTGCCATCTATCACCGCCCAAATTTTTACTTGACAGAAAAATCTCTCTATTCAATTTTGTATTTGTAGAAAGTTGCAAAAAATTGAAACTTTTGAAATTTTTAACTGTGAGAAACAGCCTAATCCATTAGTATATTTTACTCTATTCTTTCAAAAACTTTAAAGAAAAAATTTCGAGCCATTTCTGAGAAAATTTTGAAAATGTCTCTGGAGCTTCATGTAAAGTACCTCCAACTTTTAAACATTGTTTTTCAAAATTGCAAAGCTTCGAGAGAAGACAGATCGAACGGGGAGTATCCATTTTGGGAAAAAATCCTACGCATGGTTTAGGCGCTAGTGGACGGACAGAGACCGACAGACGTTTTGAAATAAGCCATTTTTTCGGTATCCACGAGCCACAATTTCTGACTACATAACGTGTTACAGAGTGTAATTTACTACATATAAGAATAGGATTTATCCACTTTTTTTGTTTCAGGGACTCACAATACGTGTTTTCCCGTCGAAAAATCGCCGTTTTTACCACAGTATTACATAATTTTCTCTATACTCCCCTCAATAATCTTGGTTTAAGGTTTCAGCTAACAAAATTACTATCAGGGGAGTGTCAACAAGTTACTTCCTTCACATTTTGCTGGTACAAATTACTCGTCCAATCGACTGAAGAGCCTCGCAGGTAAACGTTGTACTGTCATTTGCAAAACAAAAATCAATAAAAAACTGTTCTACTTGTAATGCTTTCACACACACTTTCAGAGAAATAAAAACATTGGTATCTTATGACAATCGCTATGAAATATGCATCTGAACGATTGAATTTTAATTCAATGGAGGAAAAAAAAGAATGAAAAGTAGATCTGGTGCTGAGACATCACGAGTTCGTGAGGCACACTACCTGACTATCACGAAGGGGCGAAGACCTCGACTACATTCTTTATCTCGCTCTTTTTCGTCCTCGCCCCCGTTCCCGACCTCCATCGCTTTCGGTATCTTTATCGTTCATCTTCCGTTGGAGCGACCGGCTGCATCCCCGGCTTCCTAACCATGAGCCACGTTTTCACGGGGACTTTTTTCTTGTTCGTGAGAACCGTTTTCTAGAGAAGATATGGTAGAGCGAATACCATGACTATGGCGCCTGAACACTACATTATTACCTGCTCTTTCATTTTAACATGTCTAGTAAGAAAGTTATGTACTTAAATGCTACCAAGAAAATATCGTCGATTCTAAAAACATTGACTCGGAAGAAAACGTTATTCTTTAAACAGGGATAAATCATTTCCAGATTTTGATACTTATTACGTTAATGATTATTCCTTATGAAAGTGCAAATGACAGCTCCTATATACGATTATTTCTCACTACTCCTTACGCAGTATAGAGAAATTATAGTAATGCTGGGGGGGGGGGACGGCAAATTTTCGACACAAAAACTCTTATCGCCGGGGCCCTGGAAACGAAAAAGTGGCTAAATCTTGGCCCATATGTAGTAAATTACTTCCTCTAACATTTTATGTAGCCAGAATCTATGTGTTATGGGTCCTGGATATCGAAAAATGTATTAACGGTAAAACGTCTGTCCGACCGTTCTGTCTGTCAGTGAACAACACTAGCGGCTAAACCGTAAGCAGTATTTTCACCAAAACTGACTTTTCACAATCGTTCTGGCTGATGTCGCGGCCCCCTGAATTTGAAACCGATGTATTTAATTTTGGGAGGTACTTTATAAGAAGCTCCTGAGACATTTACAATTTTTAAAAAGGCACCAATTTTTTTTTATTAAATTTTGATCTCGAATAGCATAAATGGCTCTTAAGATAATGGTGCAGGTTTCAGTTTCGTTGAAATCCCAACTTTTGGGAAAAATGCATTTTTTCGGCATCTTCCTACAACTACAATTATGAAAATAATTGTATTCCTAATGAAATGTGTTTGTCAAGAACAGATAATGGATTACGGGCATTCTTAATTTTTCAAATATCTGTGTATTTTTGCGAAATTTTGCGTTAAGCCTGCAATTTTAATCAATTTGTCTTATAAACGGCTCCAATTTTTTTCCTTAAATTTTCCCATTATGTAGTAAATAATTGAAAAGATAGTGGTGATAATCCCTTCTTCGGTACACTCTCTGTATTTTCGAAAATTGCCAAAAATTCAGAATTGTAAATTCGAATTTCGTGCGCTGCGATTGACTCGTTGTTAGTTCGCAAAATCGCAACACACTGACTTCAAAATTCTTCGATTTCATCTCAGTGTTGTCAGTCATGATGATTATATTATGTAGATTTATTTATTTATTTATTTATTTTACGTAAAAAAAAACAGTTAAAAACTGCGTATGACGTGCTATGGGGAAAAGTGAATTGTGTGCACATTTTCAAAATTCTGTGATCCCTACACTAAGTCATATACTACTAAAATTTTGAATTTTTGAAAGGGAGAAAAAGAAACACAAAACTCCCATGTAATAAAATCTATTTTCAATGATAAACCAGCAATAAATTTTGAATTTTGAAAGAGAGAAAAAAAAACAAAAAACTCCCATGTAAAAAAATCTATTTTCAAGGGTAAATAAGCAATAAATTTTGAATTTTGCAAGGGAGAAAAAAAACTCCCATGTAATAAAATCTATTTTCAAAGATTAATAAGCAATAAATTTTGGCTCTTATTACTTCCTGCCGCGACAACATGGAAACGATAATTTGAATAATTGTATTTCCCACTGAATTCTAGAAGACGTGCACAGAAAATGAAGTTACATTTATGTCCAGAAGCAAAACAAGGATAATATTATATTAGATAATATTCATCTAAAAGTAAATATATTGAAGGAAGATATTGAATTTAACTTAGAACTAACAAACACTTTTTACTTTCAGAAATTTTGATCGCTGGTTATGTTATTCAAAAATTGAAAGCTCAATGTAATTAAAGCAGATGTGTGTGAAATCATTCTTGCTTTTCTGTTTTATGTGCTGCAAATATTGTAACAGTTAAATTAATTTGTTTGTTTCATTTGTAAAAGTTAGAAATAACTACTGTTCCTGGCTATCGCAATAAACGCAGACATGAACCGCAGACTCTGTATTTGAATTGGTTGCATTTGATTTCTTCAAATTATAATTGAGTTTATAGTACGGAAGAAATTACAATATTTCAATATTACATATCTATTTCCAATAATGCGTGAAAGTTCGTGCTGTGGTGCACCTCTAGTTAAGTTAGGAAAGAACTCTTGATTTTTTTGTTAATCAGCATTACATTACCAATGGAAATTGAAAAAAAATGTTAATATGCTGATGATAATTGTGATGAATCACATAAACCCACTGAAAAACATTACATTCAGAAGTGTGAAAAATAATGATCCTGATAAATGTTAGATAAAAAAGTGTAAATGTTAACTCATATATAGTAGAGCTCACCCTTAACCAATACCTTATAAGAATTCAATACACATTACATGATATAAGCAAAATCATAAAATTCATGAGGTTTCAATATCGTAGATGATTTGTAGAAAAAAACTCAAGAGAAGCAGCAAAACGTAATTTTTAAAAAAAAATTTGTTTCAAGAACGTCACGTTGAAGACAGTCGAACTAAAGTAGAGACAGATTTCACCATTCGCGTCAATTAGCTTCCATTTCCGACGCAGCATTCAAAAGCAGAGAACAATCAAATCAAAGAGTAAGCAGTCAGAAATGTCCCGCAATTGATGGTCAAGGGAAACAGGTCGACAGCTTGAGAGACGTGTAGGTCAACAGATAAGCCGCACGCAAGTGCATCCACAAAGGCAGGCAGTCCGAGATGGACAGATGACGGCGAAAGGCACTTGGGATGCCCGCCCCCACCGAGTAGCGGCCATTCTCCTCTGCGCCAGACCTTCCGTTTAGAAATTTCGCCCGCAGTGAGAGAGAGAGGGCGGAGGAGAATGAGATCGGGAGGGGACAGGAGGGAGAGGGAGGTTCGAGGAGAGAATACGCTGTCCCTCTAGTGCAAAGAGGCCAGGTCGCTGCCACATATGCAGGCTATTAAATACAGATCCGCTTTGTGCTCGTTATTAAAACTAAAGTTATCTTCATTTTTTATCAATTTAAAGGCGCTGTCTCTATTCAAATTTCAGTAATGGAATCGGTTCCGAGAAGTTAAAGGCACTGGTTGCAAGAAAACGTCATATATGTGATTTTTTCATTCACGAAGAAATCATCTTTCATCTCTATTCATTAGAAGCAAGGAACTACATTTACAGTAGTATCCATTCAGAACACGAGACAGTCAGTGAATTGAATGTGCTACGCACATACTAGTACTCTAGAAATTTCTGGTGCAACGTTGTTGGCGTACAAGTCCTTGAAGTGTCTAAGGATAGTAGATGTCTTGAAAGAGTTTATCAAATCATTCTTCTTATAAATGGATCGTATCATTTTGAAGGGAGAATTACTTAAGAGTAACAATGTTTGGCTAAGTAGAGATTCGCTAAAAAAATTCGATGCTACTGACTTTCAACAAATACTGAAACTATAAATGCAATCGAGGAAGCCGCATTGCTCTTCAGAACAATTCTTCAATGCTTTCAACTCAACCTCTCCAGCTATATTGCTAACTCGAGAACTTCGTGAAGCTGCAAATCTATGTATTGAAAATACTTTGCCTAGACCAATAGCCAGGGTAATCTAAGAAGGGGCATTGAGCTGCTTGAGAGGCAAAAGTCAATAACAAATGCCCTGGGAACGGGATAATCACTTGTGGAGCAGGGCAGAGCAGTGGCTGAGAAACGGGAGAACGGCGGCGCGGGTGGTGCGCGGGAAAGGCGGGGCGGGGCGGGGCGGGGCGGGGCGGGGCGGGGCGGGGCGGGGCGGGGCGGGGCGAGGCGGGACGGGGCGGGGCGGGGGCGGGGACGGGGCGGGGCGGGGCGGGGGCGGGGGCGGGGGCAGTGGGTGTGGCGACGCCTCGCCCTTCACCGCTGCTTCGCCGGGTCACGAGTCAGTTCCGGTCAAGTGTGCGCGAGCCCCGCCGCCACCATCACTGATGCCATCGCCGGTTTTGCCACCGGCCCCGCCACCGCCACCCTCTCCATTGCCACCGCCGCGCCGTTTCCACCACCGCTCCCTTCGCCACGCGGTTGCATTCGGTCGCTCGCTCAAGGGTGTGCGGAGTTCCCAGCGACTCAAATGAGGTCACTCGCCAAGGAGTAAACTGGCCTTTAGACGGATCTCAGAGAATGTAGATCATAGGTTTCTAAACATATTTGACCTAACGCTCTCTTTTCGGAATAGAAAATATGATGATTCCCCTTGCCAAAATTCTTTTCTTTAAGATAATAAGCAGATAGAGAACTGGCAGATAGAGAACTAGCATTTTAAACTTCGGTCTAGGGGGAGGTAACGATTGTGCTTCTATATTTCATAATAGAAGAAATAAGCATAAACGATTGTCGGATATTCCTGAAATTTGCTCATTCCCTTTTTTCATTTTAAAGCATTTATTTCAGTCGAAACTACTAGTTTCCTGAGTTTTCCAAACGCCTAACTAGAAAGAGGAATGAGGAAATGCCAGCTTCAGGAAACAAATGTCATTTCTCATTTTACTCATGTATTCAATGTGCATATCACTTCTTGATCTGTTCTTGATAAAGAATCAACGAATATTGCAAAATAGTGTTAATGTTTGAAAAGAATGTCCAAAATGCCTTGTCAGCAATAGTTTTGAGACGTAATTGATACGAATGGAGGCATTTGGGAAGATTGAAGTTTAAATTGACCAAGTAAAAGGCTTATTCCAGATGACGAAGATGAAGAAGGAAAAATAGAAGAAACTCTCCCAATATGTTGTAGAAACATGTTGTTTTGTGTGTCGAGACCATTTCTTCATGTTATAAGTATTTTTATGTTCGACATGAAGAAATGATCGAGTAAGTGAAATGTAAATTACTGAAAATATCTTCAGTCTTCCCCCAATTGCACAAAAATGCCTTTTACGTACAGAGAATCAGATTTCATCAGAGTCCTAAACTTTCCTTTGATCTTATGTAAAAACAATGCTTTCGAAAAAATGTTTCAGTTCTAGAGAAATATTTTACTTTCTTAACTGTAAATAGAGAAATATTTGGTTTTTGTTATTGTTACCTAGAAAAATGTTTCCTTTTTAAATTTTTTTCTGTAAAAAATAGTGTGTTGATCAGAAAGAAATGTATGTAACTGATGTGAACAATTCTGGTATATATTCAATACTTCATTGATTCTAAATTACCCTTCAGCATGAACAGTGTTTACATATGCATGAGGACCCACATTCTTCAAGAATACGGGAACGCCTATAACATAATCTACGTTTTATGATCAAAACTTCCGAGCCAAGACTCGCGGGGAAGCAATTAAGCAGAGAAAGCAGGATATTCAGGTCGTTTAATCACACATTCCTACAAAATTAATTCGGAATTTTCCTAAGCGTGAAATATTTTGATGAAGCGTATCCTGGACAAGTGTTACTAATGTTTCCTTCCAATAAGTCATGTAAGCTTATAGTTATCGTGCTTGAGAATAAATAGTGTTGTCTTTGTGATTTCAAAAGAACTGCACAGAACATGTTTAATCTAAATTGTAGAAGTGGAAGTGATTTCTGAATTATGAATAAAAAGATTACAATAATCGTTAAATAGTTTGAATAGGCTAGGATGGTATTATCGATAAGAAGGTGAGACACACGTACACAAACACATTTGAAAAGAAGTAATTTAAGTATTAAGAAGTTTAAAACATACCAATTAAACGAACAAATACGACTGTTAGGCAAATGATAGTTTTCTTCAAAAATACGTTTAAAGGAGGTCAACGCTCCTTCTTTGTCAGTCGACTTCACGAAGATTCGCTCACGTCCACGCCTCCGACTGCGATCCTCACGCAACGCAACTTAGCTTCACCGAAGTGACGGGCGAAGAGCCACGGGTGCTGCTCAAGCACGCACAGTGCGCAATGCGAGTGAAGAAGTAGTGCTATGCAGCAGGCGCACGGCACAAAATTCCATTCATTTATTGTTTAGTGTTATCGGGCGAGTCAACCACGGCGAAGATTAGTTCTGTAAGTGTAGTGTATGTTGTTATCCGTGAGGTGATGCTGTTCTTCCCACGCTGGAATGCGAGTTCCAGCACCGATCTACTCGACGGTTTGCGCTATTTTCCCCTCTAGGTATCTTAGTCGCCTGGACATCACTCCAATAGGTATAAGCTCTAAGCTCCTGATTTGTCTCGTGGACTCGCCCGCGTACGTTTGCGTGCGTTTCAGTAGCGGACGCTACAACGCCTAGGATCTGCAGATCAACGACGTAGCGTAGGGAATGAGTGTTGACATTGAGCTATTAGAGCCCGAAAATGGCACACAAAGCCGCAACAACGACAAAAATTTGAATAGGCTAAATATGAACGCAGCTCACTAGGGAATGCGAGATGTCATGTACATGCTGACAGAGGGTAACGCACTAGAGAAAAGTAATGACGTAACCATTCACACAACTTAGTACATTTATTCAAGCGTAATAAAGCTTAAATTCTACGCTTTATGCTTGAATAAACAGCTAGCCGGTTTCTTAAGGTCTTTTCCGCTTGGATCGACAAGCGTAACACTGAGCTACGTTTCTGTGAACGCCGTGCGAAAGGACAAATGAAGAGCGGTCGGGATAAATGTTATAAGTGGCAAAAAATTTAATGTTCACTTTTTTCATAGAAAGGGGTGCAAGTCCTCCTGTAAGCAGAGTCTGTTGAGAAGGATACAAGAACCATTATGTTGTTCAGTTTCTACACCTAAGAAACAAATTTTACACCTAAAACCAAATCAAAATATGGTGTGATAACTGTGCAGGCCAAAATCAAAAACCGTATGATACTCATTGTGATGTATATTGTTGCAAAAGGCATCTATGATGTCATACAACTTACTTTTTTGACTACGGGGCACAGTCTTTTTACCCTGCGACCGAGACTTAGGAGTAATTGAAAAAGGAAAAAGAATTTTCAAGCCATGGTATCACAGGATATCTATATCTATACTAATATATAAAGACAGAAGTGCGTTGTCTTACAGCGCGGTAATCTCTGAATCTACAGAACCAATGCCGATGAAACTTTTGTGCTAACTTCCTTTAAAGGTCTGGGGTACAATAGGCTATGATTTATAAACATAAACAGTAATATATTTTCAAAATAATTACTTTTCTGGACATTTTTCGCCTAGCTTTACATCACAGATTCAAGAGTGCATCAATGCCAATAGTTTGGCTGCGCGCCACCAGAGGATGACGTTTGAGATCTACTACTGATTTCATCAATGTCCAGAATTATTACGAAATTCATTGGAGTTTGAATAAGGTTATGTAATGTCCCTGTGTGAATATTTGAAAGAAAGACCTAACTGAAGTGGTAAGGAATGTCAATGTTCATGCATTCATCTCTATCCGTGTTATATACAAAGTGACAAGAAATCATTGTGATTTTGAAAGTGTTTAATAATTGAGGTAGGTTGAAAGAATAAAAAGTACAATAATATACAGTACACAATATACAGAAATGTACAATGGACAATATTTAGATATCTTATACAATATAAACAACGTCTTCTTTTGCAGATATTTGCGATAACTGAATTGTTTGACGAAACGAGTGTCACAATTGTCAAAACAGATTACAAATGCCAAGAGATGGGTAGTTTACTAAAATTTTGAATCGGCTACTCAGAGGGAAGATCGACTTGCTGAAGTACTCACTCGCCCCATTGAAAATAATACTGCAAGAAGGGGAGAAATGTGAATAATTCTCTAAGTAGTAGGACAGCTGTTCATTAGGGCTCTAAATTTGACTATTTACACAGTTCTCAGGTTCAAAATGGTAAAATGAAAAATGTGTACATGTTCCACATGTGTATACAATGTATACAATGTGTATACAATATGTTCAGAAAAATTATATATGTGAGTCTACAAGTATTTTATTTTGCAGTTGAGATTTGTTTATTGCTTTTAGTTATGAAGTGAATGTTTAAAAGCTGAAGAAACTTTAAATAAGATAAATATTATTTGTGGAAAAGAGAGCGAGGTAATCCGTAAATTTCCGAATGGGGGTCAAGAGAAGACAGCTATCGTGGCGTGGCCTGGCAGAGCATGGTAGGGAGTAGGGCGGAGAAGGGATACAATGGAAGAGATAGAGGTACGTCACGCCGCAGGGCATGAAAATATTGAATTCCTCTTCCTGTATAATAATTTACTGTAATAAATGCCCGAGCAACGCCGGGTACTTCAGCTAGTTGAAGATATAATGAAAAGTGTTATGGTAAAAAGACTGTTTAAAGTAATTACAAAGGAAAAGAAGACTTCTATGACTTTGGTACTGTAGCAGATACATATATACAAACAAATTACAAATAATTACAGTGTCATGCATTAAAATTAAAAGGTCAAATGGTTTGATTGTGAAAACAAAGACTTACAGTGAAGTTGAAGATTGGAAAGAAACTAATATTTTCCGAAACGGACAGAGTTCTGCTAGGTTTAGTAGGCTAGAAAAAAAATCCAGGTTTGGTTTCTCGCCATAAAATCAGTAATGAAAAAAGAAAGATTTTATGGCTTCGTTAAAGTTCATGGATGTGAAGTATCATGATTTTT
Source organism: Teleogryllus occipitalis (assembly GCA_011170035.1). Lineage (NCBI taxonomy): Eukaryota > Metazoa > Arthropoda > Insecta > Orthoptera > Gryllidae > Teleogryllus > Teleogryllus occipitalis. The sequence continues at coordinate 24,743 of BLKR01009467.1, read as the reverse complement.
ATAGGAATCTGTGTTCTTAAAAAGAAACAAAAAATGGAAATAATACATTTTCTTACTTCATTTTGTGTATTAGATTGACATAACTGTTTTCAGTAAACAAAATATCATTATAAAGTTAACTAAATTATTACAAAATTTTCAAGATAAAGACTTTGAACTGTTTTCCTCAAAATATTTCTTTTGATACATACATCCTTTTCCCCGTCCGCTCGTGAAATATATATCCAAATGAGTCGTACGTTTGAGCGATAATGACACCATCTGTACAAATGATATATTAATCCTTCAGTCAGGCGTCTATCCTGCACACGATACCAAAGTAAGGCGCGCGCGTGCAAATAATAATGTTGTTAGTTATGTTAGTATACCATATTTTCGTTACATTTAAAGTTACATCGCTGTTTTACCACTGATCAATTAAGTTCCTACTGATCAATTAAGTCGTTTCTAGTCAAAACAATGTATGAAAATAAAGCAGGTGTAGATTGACATTTGTTCATTTTAATAGTACCAATTCGGTCGCATTGCAATTATCGTTAGTGCCTTGTGTACCACGACCTACGTGAACCACTGAAAAAGGTCGTAAATGGGATCTAAAGAACTGTCTGCACAAGCTTATGTGTGGTCAGTCACGATCTAGACCAGTACGATCGTAAAAACACTTTACTAATGGGTAGAAGTATTACTCCAAAATGTTAACTTTCGTAAATAATAAACTGTTTACTGATCAGCGATAAACTTTTGTAATTCTTATCTGCTGATTTTCAAAGCTGAAGTGTTGAATACAGGATTATAAGAATGAATATTACTTCCAATTATTATTACATTTGAAATATCCCCAAATTGTGGCTAACGATGTCACTGGCTGGATATAATCTATATCCTCCACGTTGTCGATACGCTATTCACATATTTTCTCCATGTAGCGTAATAATTTGATGTTGCTTAATTTTATAACCTGAAAGGTGGCTCAGGGCATGAACTGATGTTACTGCTGAGCCTCTGACCGAGACGACCTTGGTTAGAGTCCCGACGGTGGATAGGATTTTTAACACTACCTTATCAGCTAGGTCGAATTCAGTCACTGTCCGGAGGAGAATTCTAAGTGCCGACTGCTTTGATTGGATCAGTTTTCAGTAGTTTCTCCGATCCACACCAGGTGAATGCCGGAGCAGTACCATAACAAACGGGCCACGGACCGCGCGCGATCTGTCCTTCCTCTTCCACGTCCTAACCTCTCCCCTTACAAACACACGCACACACACACACACACACACACACACACACACACACACACTTACACTAACATGCACTACACTACCACATATTCCGGGAAACCGGTCGGGAGCTTAGGCTGGGGCGGTGCCCCGCTGGTGGGAGATACATGGTTGAGGGAAACTCCGCTAGCCGACGGTAGGTCGGCGCCGGATCTCACCATCCAGCGGGGAAAATCCCCACCACCATCTCCCCCCAGGGGATGCATGTACTACACTTACGGGACTAATTACCTTAGCAGTTGAGCGCCAGGATTCTCTAACAATCATCAATCTCGTAACCGTTGTATTTTTATTTTAAATTGTCGTTTGAAATATGACTGTCTGTTGCCCTGGGTCGAAAAACTTGTATTAGTCCAACGAAGACACAGGCACCATAGTTGGACTTTTTGAATAATTTACGTAAGCCTCCATGTGGTGCCCAAAGCTACCAACATTTTTACTCTCACATGTTCGCCGCCAGGGATCGCCATAAATACAGACTGACGAAGTTATTCTTTACTTCGTCGATCCGCGGTTGAGCGAATGCGGAATCTGAATAGGAGGGGAATTGTCGGAGCATTTCATTTTGTCGGGCATGGCGCAATGTGATTTTGCATGCCAGAGGTAAGACATTTTATATATATATATATATATATATATATATATATATATATATATATATATAAATATATATATATATATATATATATATATATATACAGAGAGAGAGAGAGAGAGAGATTGCAGCTAATAAAATAATAGAATCAATAATAAAAGAAAATGTTCTGCTTTATTTTTTTAATAATTTCGGTAAATGAAGACACTTGATGTTTCCCTCATTATTTTAACCAATTTCCCTTTTTTTCTAAATTGTGCAACAGTTCCTGCTTGTTTAATATCCTGAGAAACTTTAATGCATAAAGTTAATTCACTAAGAAGTACACTCTTGTGGTCACTGGCTTAGAGGTAATTCGTGATCTTGCGTACTTAAGGGGCTCCGGAAGGGGAAAAAATCATGAGATTTTCGATTTTCAGTTTTGGATTGCATATTAATATTTAAAATCTCCTCTTTAATTTGATATATAATTCATGCACCTTTGCGGCTTCTAAAGTGTTCAAATTTACTTCTGAGATTAGGGGGCGTGGCCTCTTCGGTGAGTTCCGGCATCTGTCAGCTGTGACGTCCGTATCAATGCGAATTTTTTAATTTTTTTTAATTACGCGGTAGAATTCAGTGTCGAATTCCGAAGTTGGCGACACTTGTACGATTTTCAATTGTCTGAAGAGTATCCACATGTAAGACATGCTTCTTTGAGAGTTTGTTTACATTGTGTTGTTCTGCGCCTAGTGAGTTTTTCTTGCTGTTTTGAAGTGGAAAGTGAATGAAAATTGAAGATAAAGGTGTAATATAATTACGTTTAGTGTTTCATCTACCTTTTCAATATGGTTAGAAGCAATTTACGCGTTTTTAAGAAGAGAAAGAACGTGGGTAAACCCAAAATCCAAGTGTTGGCTACTAGTACTAGTACAACTCCATCTTCACCAAGAATTGAAGAAAATTTCGTTGAGCCTAGTAGTTCAGGAAAGAAAATATGTTCATGAGATACAATGTATCATATAAATATGAATGACACTGATGAAAGTGATGTCAATGAAATTTTTTGCATGAAAATTTTATGTGATGTGCTGCTAAGCAACGTTGCGTGCGTACATTGTGTGCTGGAATGGACTAGAAACTTTGATTGCTGTTTTCCGTAAATTTACATTTTCAATTATATTTGTTTCTTTTTCTCCAAAACTACTTGACAGAATTGAATGAAATTTTTACAGATCTTCAAGTGTACTATTATTCACATTTTAACACGGGGATTTTGCAATAACTTGCCTATGTAAAGATTTATAAATAGAAAAGTGCAACAAATGTGCAAAAAATACAAGCAATTTTTAAATATTTTTTTTCTAAAAAACCAAAAATAAGTTTTGTAAATCCCTGTGTTAAAATGCACAAATAGGCCTAAAGTTTTACCTCTATTTTTTTAACGCCGTTATTATGAATAGTTTCTGAGAAAAAGAAAAGTGAAATCTGTAAAATTAACATGGGAGGTATAGGGCCTTCCGGAGCCCCTTAAGAACATCACAGTTACTCTCAATTATTCTCGGAATATATTCTGGTAACATACCATTTTCAATCCTATATACAAATGTTAGTACGTTTTACGGAATTTCTTTCTCGACAAACAAACATGCCAGTTCATTCAGCTTTTGACACCCATTTTCACTTATATATATAAAATCCTAAGTATAATTCCCTTGTTAAAACTTACATGTAAGGTCTCAACCCCTTATTCCGTCCCGTATTCTCGAGGACATGGTATACAGAACTTTCCGTCCGTGGAAAACAACTACCCACAGCTGATTTCAACCTGCAAGCTTGGGTAGAAGCTCCCCTTAGCGTTAGGGCCGATTGAGGGTTGAAACGTTTCCTTCGAGTATGAAGAAGTATTGCCAAATGTGTTTTGGTGCAGTTTCGGCCCACTGTACGCCGCCGCGCTGCGCAGACTGACGTGGCAGGTGGAGGCAGACGCATGACCGGAAAGCGCAGCTACAATCACGCCAGCGAGGAGCGAAGGGGAAGGGAAGACCATCCCGTATTCTCGGCTCTTTCCAAGGTGAAAATCAGTAGGTTCGTCTTCAGAAGTGGAGGTGAGAGAAACCAGACAATGATTGAAGATTACATGCTTCCTTCGGCCTACTTACATAGAATAATTTTCCTCTTTTCGGCTGTTTTCTCCTTGAATCTGTGTCTCAAAACTCCATTTACGGGAATGGTATTTAGGGTAAATAATGGCAGAGGGAGAGATTTGTGAGGCTAAATGAAACAAGAATTTAATTTCAAGAAAAGAAAATGTCACTACAAAAATTAAAAGCTGTAGATATATATTTTTACAAGCCTGGAGCATAATAAGAGGGTAGGAATTATTAGTAAGTATTATATTAGTAGTTAAAGCCTCAACGACTGTGGCCTGAAGAATGTATAGAAACAAGTCACTTCAATTCTTGGTATCTAAATTACAATATACGGAGAAAGGGAGAAAGAAGAATGCAGAATCTTAAACATGACAGTGATGCTATTAGTGAAATAAATAAATTTGAAATATTTTTCACATTGCAATGTTACTTTTATTTACATTAACGCCACTTTGTTTAAACTGAAACTAACAAGTCAATTGTGAATTTTAGTTTATTTGAAGAGCAAAAATCAATAATAGCCGTCAATCGTCTGACAATGAAACAGAAAAATGTATGCTAGAATGGTTACCAAGGCAACCAAAGTTACTGCCAGTTAGCAAGTGGTATTGCCCAGAGGCGCTCCCACGAGGAATAAGGGAACATCTCAGAGACCTGTTTGCGGTGTTCCAGTTGCCAGGGCCAGAGGTTGGTCGTTTACCGCAAGATGACGTGAAAATTGCGGAAAACATCTTGGTCAAACCACGTAATCGAAAAGGAATGTTAGCACTCACATGTAACTACGTAGTGACTCAGATATCCTGGGAGGTAAAATCAGAACCTAATTAGATAACGAGATTAAAAATATTTGTATCTGAAAAATGGTATAAAGAAGTTGTGTCAATAATTTCCTCCAAAAAAAATAACAAAATACGGGATAGTTGTAAAAAAGTAACAAGTGAATGCTAGTTTCTTTTATTCCAGTACTTCATGCATACCATGAAAAAAAGTTTCGTGAACGATTTAAGTCGTGTGTTATTTATGGTAGAAATTAAGATCATATTGAAATAAAAGTATACACGATTTTGAAAGAGATCTTGCTGCTAATATTTTACTTAATAAATTCAAACTTTAGTAGCCAACACTATCTTTCATAAATTAAAATCAAATCTCCACAGATGTGAAGAAATGTATATTTACTTCATTGAATAATGAATGAAAATGTAAGATACGAAAGAGAGAGAAATCCAGGTCCCCATTGTTTTCTGACAACTTTAATTAGTCTACCACAGCGTTTGGCACCAGTTATAATTTCATTACTCGTGCTACACGAATTGCTGCTTCCTGTCTTTACCAATGCAACGGAAATGTATTTTTCTGCAACACCTTCTGCGACATTCGCCACGTGACGTGGCGATATGCAGTGAGGAGAAAGCCCAGCAATGGAAAAACTCGCACTTTCCTCGCCATGAACATGTTCCAGATGCCGCCGCCTTCACAAGTTCCAGCGAGCGCCGCGTGAACCACAATGGCATGGGAGAACCAGCGCCAATAGCGCGGGGAGCGCGCAGGAAAAGAAAGTGGTATAATGACGCTAGCGAGGGGGATGACTATATTATCGGAAGGTTCTGAGCTCTGACTCACGTGATAATATACAGAATATAATACAGATAGGCGATTCTTGTAGTAGTGTTTTCTGCGTGTGTAACGCGTTTCTTAGGAAGGGGAACAAGCTCGACTGAAAAACAGTATTAACAGGACAACAGTGGTCAGTCATCAACAACAACGTCGGTCATCAACCGACAAGGCCATTAGCCAGGGTCTCGCTAACTATGGTAAGAACATTTGTCACACTTCATCGTTCAGATATCTTGGGATTTTGATCATCGACAATCTAGACTTAGACCGTTATGTCAAATTTAGGATAGAAGCTTCACGTGCTGTTTTACGAAGTAAAATCCTACCTTTACGTTAAAAATCATTAATATTAAACTATATATTTATTTAGGTTAATTATCAAAATTTTCTTACAACTGAAAGAGAAGGTATAAACAAAAACGCATGACCCCGACTTACTTTCCGCACTAACGTCTTCCGTAGATGTGAGTAATGAACTGCTTTCTCCATGTTTATGCAAATTTCGCTTCTTGCTATAGGAAGCGGAGTCTATGTAGTCTAGTTTCTTTAGCTGCGCAATACCAGTAACTGTTGGCGCGAACGTGTTTTGTTTTTCATAAGAGCTCGCGTCTATTTATTCATATGTTTATTGTCATTACATTCAGTTCCAAATAAAAATTAAACCATTAATGAGAACATAGATATTATACATCGTAATATTATTCCAATTTATATTTTATTCAATAATGAAGTGCGTGTCATCGTTTTAAATTTACCTCCGGAAATGAGATTCTTCTCCCCCCACTGCCATTACTCCGAACTACGCAGAAAATCGACAGCGCCATTGACATATCATATATTAGATGCCCTAGACTTAACGGCCCCCGCAGCCCATCAGCGCTCTTCGCTTCCAACAATACCAACCTCTAGTAAAGAAATTGATAGATCACAAACGATATATCCGAAATCACTGGCTGAGATATCGCTCTCTTGTGCTGAAATCTTGTTTAAATCTCGTAACTAAAATTGTGAGACAACGTTTGGCCTTCATCCACGCGCAAAACATTCTTCTTTAAACTCCAACGGCAAACCTATCTCATCATACACTGGAACATAACCCTTTTGCGCAAACCTACAAATCTACCCACCCTTGTTACTCCATGGTGAAGCATCTTCTCCTTCCGATAAACGCGAAATGTTGGGTAATTACTTTGCATCAAGCTTTACTTCTTATCCTTCTCAAGATTGACAACACAATACTCATATATTCGCACAAGAAGTAGTTGCACGAACAGATGTTACAGTTCATGAATGCCCTAAATTTATTTCACCATCCGAAATCATATTTTTTTCCGCTAGCAACCCCTAAATTATGAAATATCCATGATCTAATATCAACTTTTATATTAAAACGTCTTCCCTCAAAAGTAATCGTGCATATTACAGCAATATTTAATGCCGCTTTGAAACAAGTGTGTATCCCTTATAAATGGAAACACGCCCACATTTTTTCCATTCTCGAGCCTAGGAGAGCACAAAATGATCCACTTGCTATCGCCCTATTTGTTTGTTATCCTCCCTACGAAAGCTATTTGAAACATGTGTACTCTCTAGATTAAATTCTTACCTGAGTTTAGCCAAAGCTATACCACCTCATCAGTTTGGATTCCAACCCCGCTTGTCTACGTATCATCAAATGTTACGCCTAACTGAAGACAAGACAGCATCGCAGGATTCCATTACCATAGGCACAATGCAGAAGTTTTTCTAGCTGTTTCTTTTCGAACCCATGGTTAATTTTTAAACTCTGCAGTATCGGTACACTATTTTATCTCTCAAGAAACATCGAAAGTTTTCTTACCAAGCGCACGATTTCTGTACGTCTCCCGGGTGCTCTCTCCGCATCTTTCACGAACAAAGCAGGGTTATCTCAAGGATCCTCCCTCTCCCCACCTTCTGATAAACCAACTACCCAAAATACTGCCACAGCTCTTTGCTGATGATACACTTGATTTCATCAACACTAATGTTGAATCTACAATGAAATATCTGCACCTCATTCTCACCTCACATTGTTTTCCAACTGGTCTAAAAAATGGCACATTGAAATAAATCCAAATAAAAGCGAGGGAAAAATATTTACTCTTCGTAGATCAGACATCCTTCCTAATCTCACATATTGATTGATTGATTGATTGATTTTTTCGTGTTTCCGAGCGCGTCAACTACTGTGGTCATTAGTCCCGTTAGTGCATGTTTTTTCCTCGGGAGATGGCGGTGATCTTCCCCCGCTGGATGGCGAGATCCGGCGCCGACCTACCGTCGACTAGTGGGGTTTCCCCCTAACCAAGACTCTCCCACTAGCGGCCGGCCGCTAGAATTCTCCTCCAGACAGCGACTGAATTCGACCTAGCTGAAAAGCTAGTATCGAAAATCCTGCCGCCGTTAGGACTCGAACCTAGGACATCCCGATCAGAGTCTCACATATTGATTACAAAACATCATCTGGCTCCCTCCCAACAAAACTGTCTTGGAGTTCTGTTTGATAAAAGACTTACATGTCAGCTAAAAGCGCTAGCCACAATTAGAGTTTCTCAATTTTATCCTATTCTTAAAAAATCATCCCCCTACAACTACATGTGGCTTTTCATCTCTGTAAATCAATGATTCGTCCAATACTCTCCCTTTCTTCTGCATACACGACTGCTGCAGCCAAAACAAGCAACAGAAACAGATTTTTCAAACTAGATTCCTTCGCACCATCCCTTTGAAAAGAAAGTTGCCCAGAGATGTTTTCGACCACTACAGACACAAACCGATGAGTCTTTCCTCATTTATCAACTATGTATCCCCAATATTACATTGTATCTCAAACTAGAATTTTGTATTTATGTTTCAAATGATATCTTGTAAATATTCTATTTTAATGTATTTGCCTTTTGTGGGTGCAGAGGGTCAACAGGCAAGCTTGAATAAAAAAAGGAAATGAGATATGCAATGGAAAAACGCAATTTAATGAATGTCTGTTATTGCCAGGATAAGCGCAACAAAAATGCGATTACTACTACATGAAACTGTGATATTAAAAACATTTAATATAAAACTTACAAGTAAGTCTTAAGTCTCGTATTTAATTCATTATTTCAATTTTGTGCAGTTAATGTCTATTTCATGACTGATCTGCCAATGAGGTTAAAGAACTTCATTTGTCTCAATCAATCAGAGTCGTTTTACCTATGCAATTTTATCACGGTGCTTTTAACGTTGCCACATCCCTTTGTTTTTAAGAACATCCGATTGAGAGCCCGTTTAATTCCCTCAATATGAAGTAGAGAATTCGAACATTATGTTGAGAGTTTGTGGAGCTTGAAAGCTAGTGTTTATTTTGATAATAACTGTTAGTGTGTTATATCGTTGAATATTATAAATGCATTAGTACTGTATTACTAACTATATTCTTATTTTAATTTGTGAAATTATCATCTCAAATACCAATCGTGCTTTGACAATTACAGATAATTTCCTAAGCATTCGAATCAATACTTCCGATAATAATTTAAATTAAAACCAATTTAAAGTTTACATTGGCTATTGAATAGCGAGTTTAACACAATAATTATTTTGTAATGGAGTAAGCATTACTAAAAGTCTTCGTAAGTATTCTGTCGATAATAATTGTTATTAGATAATTAATAGTTTATAATAAATTATAGTAAATAATGAGCACTAAAAGGCATATTGCTGGGAAAGTTATTACTGACAATCGATTAAACATTAAAAGTAATTTGTGAAGAAATGGTGAGAGCTAGGAGGTTAAAATTATGCTTTCAGAAACAATGAGCAAAGTTTCATATTTCTTTCTAGTATACTATTCAATCTTAAAGTCTGGGTCTTTTGAACACTTAATTTTTTGGCGACTTTGTTGCAATTTGTCCAATGTGTATTAATAAACGAAATATATATATATATATATATATATATATATATCAAATCTATTAAAAAACAAAGAAAGTTGTACCCAAAGCTGTTGCATTTGGTTAGCGATAACAGCGAAGGAAATATTGCTTCCCAAAGTTCCGAAAATATTATACTCGTTTAAGATGCGACGCTGCATGGGAGCCAAACAATCCGCTGTATCTCAAAAAATTTCATCTATAGATCTACAACTTTACAAAAGTTCCTTTAAGGCATTGCACATGCCCTAAAGGGTTCGGTGTATCAAATTTCATCAAAATCAAAAATGGTCGCGCAGGGTACTTTCTCAAAATTACCTTGGAGTGACCCTTTATTTATCTCCAGAACAACTTTTCACTTAACTTATCCAAAAACTTCACTTAAAGTTAAAAATGTAGCGAGCTATCAGAAAAAGTGTTCAAGCATTTCTTAAAGATTAAATTATTATCTTTGATTTAAAATCAAAATAAAATACCAGGCGTTATAGAGATAATGGTGTGTACACGAGTTAACATCCGCCATATTTCATGTCATCTCAAAATAAGTCCGACCATTTGGTGACATCTTTTACAAATATATAAAGGTGCCATAATTAAGAATCAACGAGAAACCGCGTCCGAAAAGCCTCTTATAAGAGGAAATAAATTGTATTCTTCAGGACATGGCAACCAGAGGCAACAATCGCAAATAGCCGAAAATTTCTCTTAGTGAACCCTTCAGGATCTCCCTAAAATTTCTTAGCGATCCTGTAGAGAACCTCGGTCTGAGAACCTTTTACTGATAATAAAGGACATTTTGAAAGGGAAACAAACTCGAATTTAGTATTAAAAATGTTGAATGTATTCTACCATTCATTATGATGAATTATTAATAAGGGTGTTTGATTTTCTGTTATCGTTTTTGACGGGTTACCTCTAGCATTGCAGAATAAGGGTCGTAGCACTAAATTTGTATTTTTCGAATTGTGCCAGTGTTACGACCCGTGAACGATATACCTACATAGCTTTCCTCAAACAATTGATATTAAGTTAGAAGATGCTAGAAACTGACACTACCCCTTCGCTTTTTCCAAGCACTGAGGAAAACAACTTTTGTCGTCGCCCATAATATGTATTTTTATTATAAAATTAGGCCGAAGAAAGCCTGACTTGTCCAGTCTTTTGAACCAACACGTTCTGATGAAAGGACAATGCAGGGGCTTGCATTCCTCCGTCCACCTCAACTTTCCCACCGTCTCACATCGCACACAAAAGCACGCAACTACAAAAGAAGCCCAATTCCTCAGGCGCCGCCCCAATGCGCGAGCGCGTCTTTTCGCCTGCGCTTGCGCAATGCCACCTGTGAAAGAGTGAAAAGGAAACCATTTTGAGTTTCCGCAGGTCATTCCCGACGGCAGCCTCGCTGTCTGCTGAGGTGGTTGTTTCCACGAATGACTCGGGATGGAGAAAGTTATCGTAATCTCAGGGAAGCTACTTTGCGCAGGTGCCTGCGTCCAACAGTAGCGCCGATTACGCATACAAAAGACGTCCGTTTCTATGCAGAAAATGCTCCTTTACAAGACTTTGTCGCTTTGAAGGCAATAAGAACCGATAGGCATTGTTCACTATTGCACTCTTCTTCAGCACTAGAAACGTTGGCCCTACTTGGCTTCAGGCTTCCCTGGAAACGAATAATTTACGCAGGAGGAAAGTGTCAGGAAGCAACGTAAACAGTATTTTCTAACGAATATTGGTTTTGTGAATAATTTAGGACATAAGGAGAATTTAACAATCATAATTCTCAGAGGAGTGAGTTTCAACACTAGAGAGACTTTAAAATGATTTTATTATTGGTGTTTCAGGATATTTCAATCAAAAAGGGATTACGTCACGTTCTCTTTATTTTTTAACTTGTGTTAAATTAAGCTGTATATTTGTCTCATGATCTTTATTTTCTGACATTTCTTGTGCAAACAATTACACTCTCGTATTCGAGAAAATAATACAGGATTTCAGCTTTGTTTTGGTTATCTGTATTAAATATTTGATACAAGCCAGAGGAAGGGAGAGAGGAGAGGAGAGGGAGACGGAGAGAGACAGAGAGAGAGAGAGAGAACTGGAGAGCGAGAGAGAGAGAATCAGAGAGGTTATTATTATTATTATTATTATTATTATTATTATTATTATTATTATTATTATTATTATTATTATTATTATTATTATTATTATTCCTCTGATTAACGACTAAGGGTTTTATGCGTCGGTTGATTGTTAAGTCTACTCCGGGTTGCAACCATCTTTCTAAGGAGCAGATCCAGGAACTGCCGGTGTCTCTACAATACTTTGCGTAAAATACTTTGCGACTGTTCCCAATTGAGCAAAGTCTTGAACTTCTCAGTCACATTATTATTATTATTATTATTATTATTATTATTATTATTATTATTATTTATTTTTCACTGCTTTCTCGTGCATGTTTTAGGGGTCATACAGATATTTCTACTGCAACCCGTAGTGATGTGCTGGATCATTTCTTGGCCAACACCACAAGCCCAGCAGATGTCAGTAGGGGATCTTTAATAATGTGCTTGAGATAATTTCATGTCGCAATTACGTGGATTGCTATCAAGACTCCTTCAGTCTCGGGGTATAGATATCCTGTTTTAACCCACTTGCACGACAAGCAGGCGTCGGCATTTGGTTTGGCTATTTGGATATCTATCACAAAGTGATTTTTGTTCCCATTGTTCTAAGTCCTCGGCTTGTGTTGATTGTATGTGTAATACATTTTGCTTTAACGTTGAGTGGTGAATAGTTCTCGTCTACTTGCTATATTACTCTGTGTAGCTGAGATGACAATGCTTTCTCATTGAAATACTCTCTCATGTCTTATCAGTTTTGCATGGAGATTACCGGTCTTTAAAATACCCCTACCCCCTAGTTTCCTCGGTAGTATTATTCTTTGGATATAACTTTTTTTGGTGATATTTGAACCGGGTCATTTGGACCCTGATAATTCTCTCCAGAATGTCCAAATCGGTTCTGATCCATTTCATAATGTCTAATGAGTACGTAATCACAGGAATTGCAAATGTATCAATTGCTGTTGTAAGATTACGAAGTTGAGGGAGGTCTTGAATATGGTATTGAATCCGTTAGTAAACTCTGTTTTTAACTTCTCTTTTATCTCAGTGTAAGATCATTTTATCTTGTTCAATCCTCAGATACTTGTAAAACTCATCCATTCCCAATGCTGTGCTAATCTCTCTTGATGCATTCTCGTGCTCTGTGCTGTCTGTGAGTTTTCCCCTTTGAATACTATGTATTTTACATTTTCCTTGAGTGCATGCGTATTCTTGTACACCACTGATTCATTACAGTGTTGAGGAATTCCACAATAATATAGTTTATACTATTTATTCTAAGGACACTGATGAGCCAATCGTGAGGGACCATGTCGAATGTTTATTATTATTATTATTATTATTATTATTATTATTATTATTATTATTATTATTATTATTATTATTATTATTATCTGCCAGTTGTAGAGGATATATTTTTATTACCCATATTACTCTAGTGAATTCATTTAAATTCGATCAGAAACCGACGAAAAATAAATTATCAAGAAGAATTTTTTTCTTCGAAAGAATACAAGGAGCTGAAATATGTAAAACGTGCGTTCAGTTGAATGAAAATACCAGATGAACAATTTAGAATCCAGATATTAACTTCCGACCTGTTCTTACACTACATCCTTGTCACACACTTACACGCACATAAACGGGCGCATTCAACCTGGATCGTTTCAACATGACGACTACTTCATGATACCATTAAACTTTTCTTAATGTACGGAATAGCTGGTAATTTGGGTTGTAGTTCATTATTAATGGACTGAGAGTGCACAGAGTCTTCTCGAAGGCTGGCGAATTGCTTCTGCGGTCAACGTACTCGGTTAAGAGGACTGCGAAGGTCGTGGGTTCGTTCCCCGATGTGGCCCGCCAAACGAGCTAACGTTTCAAGTCGCCACATCCTCCTCTACTTAGAGGTTTGGGTCAGGTTGGTGTGGAATTACACCTCAAAATCTCTTTATTAATCACCTTGCCTTTTCTGATTTCATGAAAACGAGAACTATTACAATAAATAGTGTGATTTAGATTATTTATCCCAGTGAATTATTCAAGAAAAATTGTACACATAAACTTTTGATTTATTGTGTGAAATGTTGCAAACATAACGAAAATTGTTTGATCATGGAATATATGTGAACCCATGATTCTAATCTATTATCGCCCTCATAGTAATAACATTTTACTGCCCAATGTGATACGAAAATAATGTGCAATTAATATTTTAATGTTAAAAAGTTTGTTTTAATATGGCCTTAATGATTTCCGATTGGGCATTTGTTTCCTTTATGTATTTATCTTCTAACACAAACTCAACAAATCGTACTCATATAATTAAGATGAGTTGTTGTGTACAATTTCAGTCCTCTGTTGGAGTTGTATAGCCTAAAAAAACATAAATTTCATTGTTTCATAAGAAAACTAACTTTTTCACTTAACTTTTTCACAACTCATCCATACAAAATTAATTAAAGCTGGAAAGCAATGATATGATTAAAGCCAAATTTCAGTCGCATCAGCCCAAAATGAAATGTATTGCATTATTGTTATCGTTAATAATAGGTGTGTTATTTACAGGGAAGTAGTCGTATACATACATTATACACTTAACAGGTTACAAAAGCTTCCGCAGTATCTCACGAACCTATGCGAAATGCTGCGAAGATAAACTTGAAAGCACACTAACCAGTTCTTCTAACGATCCCTAGCAGGTTCTTTAGCACGAAATTATCGTTCTTCGCGATTGCCACAAAGTGCATACCACAAGGCTTTTTTTAAACTCCTCCTAAACCACAAAGTTTTTTTTCTCGTTATTAGTGTGTTCAAATCCACAAAATAATATATTATCCTTCATATAAATTAATATGCGCGCAAATAGTAGTAATTTTACCAAAACAGCCGATAATTGTAGTTTTACGCGTGTCCTTGGTTAATCTATTGAATAATCTTTTCGGAAATTGATGTACAGATTATAAAGGCGAAGAAGTTCATTAAGAAAAACCTAAGTTTATATTATGAATTTCAGAATGATTCTTAATGTGAAAGGTTTTGAAGTTGTCGAAAGTATTTGAAAATATTTGGGTCCCGAGAATAACAGTTTTATTTGTAACATTTCTTGACCACGAAAGATTTGTATTTTGTCCAAACAGAAAAAACTTGATATACGTCTACTTAGTCTTAATAGATGCCTATGTTTTCCACCTCGAAATACTTCGGGAAAAGTTTTGGTAGCCAAAAAACACGATTTTTCATTGTGGTTGTATTAAAATAACATTGTGGGCGCATGTAAAACGAATGCAAAACAAGACTTAAAATTTAGAGAGAAATAAAATGAAAAATAAAACCACATATAATTTAAGCATAGATATCTAAAACTGACAAAGTGTTATTCATACACTAATTTTAAATTCAAAAAGTTTTATTAGAGTTCCTAATTTATACAGACCGGCGTTGGTCACTAAGAGCTTTTTTATTTTATCTCGTTTTTTTGCACCCGTATCTCACCTTTCCTGTAAGACTAAGGAAGTGCAATCACGTCGCTACTATACCCTCACTGCAACTGTAAAGCGCATTCAATGTTACGAGTCATACGGAGGATGTGGACCAGAGCCGCTTCCTCTGAATAGACAGCGTGTGCGCTCAAGAAGCACAGCGTCGCAGTGTTGACATCGCACACACCGGTTGAACGCACTGCAGAGATCGTTCGCGGAAATGGGCATCAACAACAGCCTGAGCATGAAGCGGATCTCCAGGAAGGCCGCTGCCCAAGCAGCTTCGGTCGTAGAGGTTCGCTCGTTGGGGGCTGCATCAACAGGCACAGTGTGCAAGTACCACTTCAACACTAGCTGGGAGTACCGGCTGCGATAGCACTGCAGCAACACCGCCTCCGCAGCATCACTGACCGGGAGGTCCCAGGATTCGAGTCTCCACCATGTCGTTTCGACACCGGCTAATGCGTACCTGGATAGAGGATAGGGAATACTAGCGGACGGCTGCACTGATCAGTAGATTTCCGTAGTTCCAAAAATTGATTCCAGGCGAATGCCACAGCTGTACCTTAAAGAACGTGCGCAATTTTTCCTTCCTCATCCTTCGTCATTCCTCTTCCCTTACAAACAGACGTGCACTCAAATGCACTACACATCACAAGCCGGGCGCGCGTTGGTCCGCGCTGGATCTCACGTTCCAGCGGGGAGGAACATCGCCACCTCCCGGGATATAACACTTGTGAAACTAATGACCTAAGTAGTTGACGTGCCCGGAATCAAAAACATACTCAAGCTGGGAGAGGTGGCGACAGCGATGCTCGAATAGGTTAACGCATCTCACAGCTGATTTTCTAGTTGAATATCATCGGCATGTCGGATATCAGCAAGCTGTCAATGTGTCTCCAGGGAGTTAATTGGCAAAAAATAAAGACAACACGCAACCAAACATTAGTTTATTCACAAGGATTTAAACAATTCTTAAATTTATTTTGTATATAAGTAAAACAAACTATCAACGATGTCGATGTCACATACCGTTCCTGCACAAGAAAATTGGCTCATCTAAAAAAATGCAATTATGACAGAACGGATTAATCCTGGGTGGAGCTATTTATTTCGCGGCCACAAAGAGTTTTACTCCATATTCAGGGTTCTCGGTGAACAGTCTTTATGAAATGTTAACTAGTAAAAAATTATTATTTTCTAAATATTTTTTTCATTTAAATAAAAATGTAATTTTTTTAAATGTGTCACTTTTCGCAGAAATGTGTCACAGAACTCCTCGTAGAAATAAATGTTTATGTAATGAAAAAACATGACTGTTTAATCAAACGATATGTTTATTATAGTCTTCTAACTTATTAAAAATAACAATCAAATGCAAAGTTGAATACGTTTTTCCTGAATTGAATCTTACTGATCACAGAACTCTCCAATTAAGTCACAAGAATTAAAAAATTGTATCTTGTTTGTTTTATGCCCTGATTGTATGTTTGAGTTTTGTTAAAGATGAAAAAAATATGAAAGTCTTATTATGAACTAAGATACCTAGTTCTTTCACCTTTCAAACAGCAGATAATTGGCTAGTCATAATTCAACAGCCCCCAATGGAAAGATCAGTTGACGTCGCTGAAATAAAAATAATGGCAATAATAGCAGCGGATCCTCAAAAGCATCACGCACACGAATCATATGAAGTACCTGTTCATCGTTTCAGCTCACCAAATTAGCACCTCTTATTTCTATGTCAGAGAGATGTGACCCTGACAGTACAGACTGACCACAAAACCTTGCATTCAATAAAAAAATCTAAATGTCATTTTTTACAAAATGAGGAATGAAGCAAATGGCTGAATTAACAAAGATCAGAAAGAAATACCAGTATTCTCACTAATTTATGCCTCTTAGTATGAAAGGTCGAATATCTCTTAGGTCTTATGTTTTTTCAAGTATTTGAAGTGGTATTAACTTCCCCGTGTAAGAGCAAATATCCGCACACCTCTTTGGTGTGGAGTGAACGTTGTAACTCATATTTTTGTATCATCCATATGTAAAGAATATCGTAAAGAGCAGCAATAAAAAAAAACATCAGCGATTCTCGTGGGCGTACTTAAATTAAAAACTTCATCCCACGTAGACGTAGATGAATTGTAAGGAAACAAGTACGAAACTTTGCATGTGGTTAATGTGCGGTTTAAACCAAAATAATCGCCCTAATAGGGACGTTATCCAAAAAAACTTTTCTTTAAAAGTAAAACCCTATCAACTACCTCGTGAGCGAACAAAACGCAAACGTCCGCCCCACTGTAGAGTCCAGAGTGACAAAGGTGGGGCCGCCCTGCAGGCAAGCAGGAGGGGCAGCGGCAGCGGCAGCGGCGAGCCCTCGAAGTAGGTCGCGGCTCCGGCGGCGGCTGCGGCGCCTCTCCGACCCACTTCCGGTTGCGGCCCCTCCGATCAGGGTCAATACACCGCGCCCGGACCCCCGCCGCCGCCGCCGCCGCGCACCTTCCTCCACAAAGGCTGGCAGGTGGGGCGGCGGCCGCCGCGGGGCCTGGCGCGGCGCGGCGCGGAGCGGCACACAGTGGTCTGTACAGCCCCACACAGCGCACGAGCGCGCTACGCCTCAATTGTTTTCCTGATACTGTAATGGCATATCAACGTTAACGTTATAACTATATCGTTAACTATGCGTTCGTTAAAGATTTTAAAAGTTCGCCGTCCGTTTAGAAAAATGAAAGCAGAAAAGAGGTAGCCAAAGTATTCCTAATCCAAAATAAGGCACTTCTCATATATATTTCATTTATTGATATTATTATTAATATATTATTTTTCTTATAAAATCATGGTATTATGAAAAGTATTTAATGACACAAAACCGATAAAACAAATCACAGATGTGGTAGATTATTTGTTTTTTATCGGTTTGATGTGTATAATAATTATAAAAAGTCTGCATGTATAAATTGAGTACATGTTCTTGCGTGACACAATTAAACTATACAGTATTTTCACTGATAATGCGAAAGTCGTATTATTCTGCTAAAACGTTTAAGAAGTCTTTTACATGTAATTTGGATTCTAATCTTCATATATATTTTGAAAACGTTTTTAAATTTAATATAATCTAAAACTTACATCAGTGAAATATTTTATCTTTTTCCTCTTCATGCATTACGAACATTAAACCTTTCCATTTTTAAATTCGAGAATGTAAAAAGTCAGGTCCGACCAGATGATTCGATTGGGACTATATTTGTTTTTGTTCATAGCGTCGAAGTCGTCAGCGTCAAAGTTTATTTAATTACAATAAGAGACAATTATGGTATACTGCAGTTGTTCTTGTGTTTAAGGGAATTTTATTTTAAGGATATATTTATATTTTATTTTATATTGTAAATATAAAAGAAATATTGTAAAAACAAAATATCCCCATGAAGCTTGGAATATATTTTGAAAGTTATACAAAATTATGCATAATTAAAGTTGAAAATGGAATTAGACAAAAACATACGAACAAATATGTATTGGATAATTTTCACTACAAGTAGGCAAGACGTTTCAGTCAGCCGAACCGCGCAACATTCAAAAAGTCTTTTTAAATGTAAAAGTTTACTTAAATTATATAACTTTTTTCAGTTTTTAGTAGTTTGAAATGTTTGGGATGTATACTTATTAATATTTAATAATCATATTTTAATAATGTCTTAAAAATCGAATCGCTTTAGTCGTTGGGCGCATTTCAGCCCGGTTCAGCCCAGTGTGCGGAGCGGCGCGGCAACCCGCCTCGCCTCGGGCACCTGTAAGGAATGAATGGCATAGCGCGATGGCGAAACAATGCGGCCTCTTCATTGCCTCGCGGAACAATATACGGATTCGCCATGTTCCTCCATTATTCGCACCCGGGCGCCTTTCATTTTAAACCTTGCTAATATACTCTCTGTCCGCGAAGCATATTTAAGATTTGAATTCTTCAATAGCGTAGGCGGCTATGCGGAACTATCTTTGTGTAAACGATGAGCCGATGGTAATTTGATCTATTCGAAGCTGGGACAAAGAGAAAACATGCTAGAATGTTTGGGATTAAATGACAAGATTAAAGAAGTAGTTCAATTATTGACACGAATTGTAAATAATTCAAGTCAGAAGCTACCGAATGTGTTAGCTCACAAACGTCTTACGAAGTGAGGGCACTTCCTTATTGAAGTTCGAAAACAGTTTATATTGGATACCTGTTTATTTGCTGTGCAGAATGAAGCAGCAGTATAAGCAGTACTGGGTTTATATATATTTCCCCCACTTCACTCGCCAAAATTAACTAATCGACGAATGATAAAGTAAAGTATTTGAAATGGGGAACTTATGTGAACGTATATACATCATATCAGATAGCATCATCTACAAGTATATAAAAAAGTACTGAAATTCCATTCCTATGAGAACGGATAAAAGAGATTGTATTGTGAACTTAAGTTTTTATATCGTTTTTGACTGGAAGACATATAGAGAAACATTATTTCTGAAATGCACGAGAACATTTATTTTCAATTCTCTTTTAACTAAAAACAGGACGTCCACCTAGCATTGTTTAATAGAACAAAATATAGAAGCAAACATTATCCCGAAATTCAATTATGTTCTTCAGGCGTCTGTTTGTGATGCGTACGAAATCATTGATATAACAAAATGTATTTGAGAATCTTCTGTTGAAACTATTCAAGTCACCAGAATTCATCACTCTAAACATATGATTTATAATTATCTTAACATGGAATGGAATGTATGTAGAATATTCGACAAATGATACGGAATTATTGCAAAAGAACGTGATGAAACAGTTCGACTTGTCTTAGAAGTAAGATTTATTTCTTTGCAAACACCAGCCTTATAGAAATAACGTTCAAACATAAACGCATAGGGTTTTACAAAATGTTCAAAACAATTTCGTTTTCATTACTTATTCCTCAATTTCCAAACAAGTAAAATATTATGCAATCAATAGATTATGTGACTTATTGTTGTCAAAAACTGATCTCTTATTTAATAATTATATTCATGGCTGTAACAAAATTATTACACTTTCATTCAGGTATACATATGTATTCTATAATGGAACTAAGCTTACAACACTAAGTATTACATCTTTTTGAATAAGATAAAAAGACTTTAAGTGGAAGCGACTGCTTAAGTAATTCTAAAAAGCAAATTTATCAGCACATGTTCAATGTCAGAACCTGTAAGAATTCACATCCATGATATGTTTGTACTACATCCGCTGTACTCTTCGAATTCAGAATCTAGTACATTCACTTCATCTAAAGCTTCTTTGCATCATCCTACACCATCCGCCTTGCGTCAAAACTACCTACTTTCTTTTCTGACGCATCTTCAATTTCTCGCGTTCATCATGCATCAAGCAGGCGAATCCATCAAAAATAATTGAAGTTATGAAAGAAAGAATTGTAAGTACACTACCTATAATTCTCTGCCACGTTCTCTTGAAAAATATATCGTGTGAATTTAAACGTGCCACTTTCATACACGGAAACTCGTTTAACGTATTCAGAGAGATATTCAAAGTAGGATAGTGGATTTCATATAGAATCGTTTCTGGGTGCAATTCTGGATGCGGTTTTTCTAGCTCTTGACGGATGTGAAATATACTCCTAGAAGGAATAAAAATTAAACGAAAGCATTTTATTTGTAGGAGTAATACTGGTTAGTTACGTACGTTGAAATAATAGCACTCAGAATGTTCTATTAAATGAGGTAATATCAACTAAACATTTGGACAATTGAGCCAACAAAACAGGAGATGCATAAAACACTGTTTAATAGTAAATAGTGATTGACACATGGAAATGAACTAAAGGGTTGATATTCACGTCCATGTAACTGTGTTGTTGAAATGGTGTATTTGTAGGCTAGAACTTTGATGAAAGATGTATTTAGGAAACAAGATCTGCAAAACCATGTTTCTGAAAATAAAATGTTTTGTGTTGCCCCCAGTGCCCTTCTTCGTTATTGTAAGACGTAAATGTTCGTTTTTAGAAGCGTTATGAATAGAATAAAAATGAATGCTCTGCTTGAAAATGAAATGAAAATTAGGTCTGCATTACTTTCGTTGTTTCCCTGTCAGCAGTTGTCTCGTTTTACAACTGCTTCCGATTACTCCCGACGCATTGCCTTCTTTCTCACTCCACCCGGAAACAGACAAACCAGTAAATCGCTTTGTTCTTTTCTTTCCGGCTTCGGTGTAAAACTTTCTCTCACACTACACATGTTTGTCCGTGATATCAAAATCGTAGTATTTTACTGTTTGTTTTACGCAAACTTCCGCTTTTGAACTTTCACAGGAATGAGTTGTCGCAGCGAATACGTGACGAAAGCGAAATTTTACAGACGTCGGGTAAGTGATATCTAATCTTCTATATATATTTAAAAAAAATAAGATATTTTGCCATGGCTTCGTTTAGAGCTTCTACTGAACCGGTTGTAGTATTTTTTCCTTTAAATCAAAGAATGTGATCCCTAGATGTGTTATCAGATATTGTTTGTGTTGATTCACCAACATTTACGGTGTAAATTAATTAATTAAATATTTCTTTAATCGTACGCTTATCAATAGTCAATTGTTTTCTTCCAAAGGGTGGCTGTTTCAAAATCGATATCTATGAGTCGATAGATATCGACGCTGCTTCACGGTGACGCTGCTTGATGTTTTGTTTTGATTGTTGAGATTTGTTTACAATTCATCAAGGTTTTGTTTCAGTGTAATTATTGCATTGTGGCGTTGACAGTTTGCATGTATTTGCTTTTGTGGTGTATTTTGTAGAGAACATTCGGACAGTGTGTTTTGCTCGGTTGTACTAAAGTAGTGAAGTTGTTCACAGGTTATGTCGAATTCCGAATCGTTGCCCACGCGCCCCACAAGACGCAAACGTACATTAACTGGACGAAGGGAAAGAGAAAGTCAGCGTAAGTGTCGTGATAGTGAGGTCATTTCGTTTTCTGATGGGCCGTTGTCTATGAAATGTCAGTTTTGTTCTGCTTTGTACTTCGCATGTGAGAGAAATTCTGCAAACGAGTTAACTCTGTGTTGCTTAAATGGGAAAATAAGTTTACCTTCGAGTAATATGCCAAAATAAATCAAAATTGTTTATAGGACATGATGACACATCAAAAAAATATCCGTCAGTTTAATAGTCCTCTTTTTTGTGTCATTTGGCGCCGATATTGCATTGCCACCTGGTCATGGGCCATACGTGTTCAAAATCTTGGGAACTCACATCACAGAATATCTCCGTTATACCCTGAAGATCCAAACTATGCTATGTATTGTGAACATTAGTCTGGGCAAAGTATTTTACATTTATCTCAGATCTCACCGTCAAATTTTGACGGGTTTTCACTAGTATTTTTTAATTAAATTACTATTATTTCTGGAGAACACAAAAGGAATAATCTTTTTATATAGTTTTCAAATGAATAAATATTTGAAGAATTATCTTGAAAATAATTTCATAAGAGTCTATTTTTCAGAGAATTTTATTTATTTTGATCTCAAATGACTCCTTACAACTCTTACATATCCCATCATACTCAATAAATTCACTCATCAAATTACTCTGGAAAGTTTAGAGTGTAAACAATCTTGGCAATCGCGAATGGCAATCTCATGCGTCAGTCTAACATAGAACATGTTCAAAGAAAACTGTCTTCAATCTTTCAAACAAGGTTAATTTGCAATACACTACCCAATTTACCACTCAATAATTTGGATGTTTTTTCATCTCTGCTTTGAGGCAGAATGGATGTTTGGGAAAAATCTATTGTCTCCGAGACTCAACGAGGTCTACACGAGGGGGCCTCATATTAAGCAAATGACTGGAGAAGATGTCTAGAAATATTCTGCCTGAGTATTCATGCTGCATACTTACATCATCGAGCATAAGGAACTTTGCAGAGGAGACTACAAACGGTTCTTCAGTTGACTGCATGGCAATAAGAATAAAAATCTCATTATTAGTTTTTCTGGACATGCCCATGCTTTTGACTTCATTCTTTATTCCTCTCTGAGCAAAGCTATAGAAAGAAGCTCAGAACTCATTTACTATATTTAATTAATGATTTATTCCTTAACAAATTTGCGTTTGACTTGTCTCGAAGCATGGCCTATTTGAGGCCATACGTAGTATGAGACAATCCACTAACCCATACTTCGCTCTGACTTGGAGTCTGATCAGTCACTGAGAAGCCGGAACGGCTCGCGCCGCACAGTGTGAAATTTTGGGAAAGTTGGTGGAAAGAAGTCAGAATCTATAAAACTATAAATTATTTACTGTTATTCAAAGCATAAAGAAAGTAAATTATAATTTTAATACATAGCATAATTTTCGTTCAAATATTTTGACGCCAACGGTTTTCTTTTGCAAAAACAACTAAACATCAAATAGCGTTCTCCGAGGAATTGATTGCAAAAAAATTTAAATTAAAAACTGCAAAGGTATGCGCAGCTGATCTTTTATATTTACATAGGTAAGAAAACTTGATTTAATATCTATACAGTTATAAAAGTAAATCATCCTATATTAAAGCTTCGCTAAATTTGTAAAAAGACGTGAAATAAAATTAAACTTGCTTATATTATAAAATATCCCACGAGTAATTAAAATCTTTTTTTTTTCTTGGTGGAACTACTAAAAAGATAAAACATTCGAACATACAATTTGTGAATTACTACCTTGACGTGAATGCCAGTTGAGGCACACTGGTCTGCAATACGAGATGTACTGAAATGCAACTGACAGAGCGGTGACAGCCCAAGATCGTGCATGTTTCAACTTGTTCTCCTGCCTTCTTAAGCAATTAAGAAGAAAATAAATTCTCATTTTGTTCCATGGACCTTTTAAATTCACATATACTCCAGCTAACCGTTCTGAGTAGATTGGAAAATAGACTTTTTTCAGCCAAATATCCAAAATTACATACTGTGGGGCTTATGTGTTCATCCTGAATACACGAAATTATTAATTTTGATGTCCGTACAACAGATAAATGAGCATTGGTATTCTTTTCAATGCTATAAAATGCAATTTGTTTTTTTTCTTTTTCAACGTAATAACGTACTTTAAAAAATATTAGTGAAGGATAAACTTACAAATTTCTAAGCAAACCATCC
Source organism: Teleogryllus occipitalis (assembly GCA_011170035.1). Taxonomy (NCBI): domain Eukaryota; kingdom Metazoa; phylum Arthropoda; class Insecta; order Orthoptera; family Gryllidae; genus Teleogryllus; species Teleogryllus occipitalis. The sequence continues at coordinate 410 of BLKR01009467.1, read as the reverse complement.
AAATTTTTAAGAAATTGTGTTTGGTTTCCTTTGCTCATGCAAATAAGTTAGCATCAAAGGTACGAAGCACTGAAGAATATATCTCAGTTTTATATTTCACTAGCTGAGAGTGTAAATGGGAATGACTAGGGTGAAATAATCTATGATAAATTTTTACATGCTAGAAGAGAGAAGGGTGTCCTAGTACTACTAAATTTTGACTCGACTGCTTATATTTACGCCTCACCACCCCCAACTCACGCTCACATATGCACATGCGCACGCACGCACACGCACGCTCATACACACACACACACACACTCATACACACACACACACTCATACACACACACACACTCATACACACACACACTCATACACACACACACTCATACACACACACACACTCACACACACACACTCACACACAC